>BQKN01062318.1:39884-115922 GCA_022839385.1 Asparagus kiusianus
TAACAGATATCAAAGTAATGAAAACAGCAACTTTTACCGGAAACAAGGACACTTCAAATCCTATCATCTTCGAAAAAGTTGAGACACAACCTCACTTATCAAGCTCCGATGAAGAAGCTATAAAGTAGCTCCGAAATTCTCCTGATACAGCTAACAGTCTCAGCAAATTATAGTGAACATGGGATATAGTCTAAGTGCAAAATAAGGGTTGAATTTTAATAGAGGACTAAGAGTCCCTTTGATCCCTTTTATACCGGAAGGTGAAGTTTTTGATTATTACAATCGAACCAATCGATGACTCGATTACATTTCTCCCGAAGCCGATCCATTGACAAGACCAGCATCTGATGACTTTTTAAGCAGTTCTTTAGACACGTCCAACTAGAATTTCGATGTCAACGTTAGAGCCTTACGTAGTGAATTCACAGCAAATATGGTCTCATATGATCTAACCATGGATCTCGATGAATCCAGAGTGTTCAAGGATCCTGAAGATGATTCATGGGTAAAGTAACTTGAGAAACAGTGGGAGTCACATTTTGAAGTTAGGGAGCCACCCACCGAATGTAGAGTGGTTCAGATCAACATTGGTGACGAAATCAACCCTAAGCCCATCTTCATCAATGAGAGTCTATCATCTGTTGAAAGGAAGAACTCGTAGTTCTCCTGTAAGAATACATCTATGTCTTCACCTGGAGCAATGAACACATGCTAGGTCTCGACCCCATGTGGCTGTACATTACCATGACATCAACCCTAGCGTTAAGCCGGTTAACAACAGCAATGACGCTTTCGTCCTGAGTTAATGGAGCAGATTGAGATGAAAATCCGCAAACTCATTGAATGTGGGTTAATTCGTGAAGAACAACACCCCTTTTGGCTAGCCAATCGTGGTGGTTATGAAAAAAGTGGCAATATCCAAATCTACATCGATTTTTGGGATCTCAATGTCGCTTGCCTGAAAGATGAGTTTCCTCTCCCTATCACGGATGTTATGGTTGACAACACATATGGGTTTGAGAGGATATCTTTTCATGGATAGATTTTATGGATATAATCAAATCAAAATGTATCCAGATAATCAAAAGTACATTGCCTTTAGAACACCCTTAGGAGTATTCTGTTATACAGTAATGCCCTTCGGTCTGAAGAATGATGGAGTTTTATCAACGTGCTATGAACACGATCTTTCATGAACATTTGCATAAGATAGCGGAGTGCTACGTTGATGACCTCACGATCAAAAGTCGTCACAAGCAAGATCACATTGGCGATTAGAGAACGTTGTTTGAAATTATGGGAAAGCACCAGCTGAAAATGAATCCAACCAAATCCTTCTGGGGGTATCATTAGGTAATTTTCTAGGATTTATTGTGATATCTAAAGGCGTACATGTTGATCCCAAAAAAGTGAAAGTCATCCAAGAGATGTCACTTCCGAGGAATCTCAAAGAACTCAGAGGAATACAAGGACTATTAGCCTACATCTGAAGGTTTATTGCCAACCTATTTGGGAAATGCCAACCATTTCAAAGACTCGTAAAGAAAGGTGTTTTTTTGTCTGGGATGACACTTGTCAAGAAGCTTTCAATGAGATCAAGGGCTATCTCATGAAGCATCCAGTTTTAGCTGCACCAATATCAGTAAAACCATTCTTGATATATGTCAGAGCAATGGACCATTCTCTTAGAGCACTCTTGCCCAAAAGAATGACAATGGCCACGAGCAAGCCATTTACTACCTCAACTGGACTATGATTGGCGCCGAGCATCGCTATTAATCCAGTCGAAAATGAATGTTTAGCATTGGTCTTTGCAATTCAAAAGATACGACACTACCTTACCGGCCAATCCATTAACGTCATTTCAAGGGTTAATCCTCTACGGATACTCATGACGAAACCTGGATCACTAAATTCCAGGTTAGTAAAATGGGCGATACTGCTTTCATAGTATGATATGACATTCATGCTATAGAAAGCAGTCCAGGGTCAAGCAATAGCCGACTTTCTGGTAGAATACCCTATTCCTGAGTCTTCCAAGCTCTATGAAGACATCCCCGACGAAGTCTTTGAGTCGAATACTATATTAGACCATCAGATATGGCAACTATACTTTGACGGTGCGTCTCGACGCAACCACAAAGGAACAATCATCATAGGAGTGGGGGAAGTGCCGATTGATCCCCATGGACATGTTCTTACTCGGGCCTACACATTGACCGAGCCATGTTCTAATAATGTAGCTGAGTATATGCCCTTATAAATGACCTACAACTCGCTCAAGACATGGGCGTCAAATAAATTGAAGCCCATGGTGACTCCAAGCTGATCGTGAATCAGATCAAAGGAGAATATGAGGTCCACCAAAATGACCTGTGGCAACAAAGCTCGCTTAGTCCTTTGAAGGCCTCTATATTAGCTACGTAGCTCACCTCGAGAACACTCATGCGGATGCTCTAGTATCTTTTGCAATCATACTTGCTTTAGCACCCAAATCTACTCGACGCATCACCGTGACTAGCCATCAAGTATGCTCTCCGGAGCTAATTTTTTAAGCTAACGAAGTGCATGTCATGCCAACTCACTTTGAGGGTAATGATTGGTGGTTCCCAATCATCAATTATGTCTTACACGGGATACTACCAGATGATCCAAAGCAAGCAATCTTTGTTCAAATAAAAGCTCCGCGCTTCTTCTATGATTCTGTCACGTAGACTTTGTACCAAGGATCTCTTGACGATGTTTTGCTCCGATGCTTATCACCAACTGAAGCTCAAAAAACATTAAAGGAAGCCCATGATGGTGCATATGGAGCTCACTAACCAGATCCCAAACTTCAGGATTGACTTTGTCGTCTAGGTTATCACTGGCCGACAATGATAGAAGATGTGGTAGCTTATGCTAAACGATATCATGACTGTCAAGTTCACATTGATTTCCTGCATCAACCTCCGAAAGAATTACATCCGACAGCCTGCCATCAGCCCACCATCTGCTTAGGGCATGGACATCATTAGGCCGATCAGCCCGCCATTTGCCAAAGGCCATTTGCCAAAGGCCATCGATTCATCTCTGGCATCACAGATTAATTCTCCAAATGGGTCGAGGCTATCCCCCTCAAAGAAGTCAAGACATCTCAAGTGATCAAATTCTTAAGGCATCATGTGATTTATTGTTTCGGTGTTCCTAAATGAATCATTTACAACAACAGTCTGCAATTCATCAGTCGGCCGTTCTTCAAATTATGCAACAAGTTCAAAATTTAAGACGTGGCTTCCATGCCATACAACCCAGCTACTAACGGTCTAGCTGAAGCTTTCAACAAAATCATCATCAAACTTTTAAAGAAGTTCATCTCCTCCAACAACGAGATTGGGGTGAGAAACTTGGAGAGTGTATATGGGCTTATCGAACAATAGTCCGCACTTCCACTGACTCCATGACATTTTTTTCGTCTACGAATGCGAAGCCATGATCCCACTAAAATTTAGGTATCGTCATTGAGAATTGCCATTAGAAGATGACAACCAAAGTTCAAAAGCACCTCCATGAACTAGAAACATTAAATGAGTTGAGGCTTTAAGCTGAGCAAAGAAAATCGACATCTACTAGGCACAGATTTCAAGAGCCTTCAACAGGAGAGTTAAAGAACAATCCTTCAAGGAAGGCGACCTGGTCTTAGTCGTTCGTCGACCCATGGTCATGACGCATAAGACTAAACACAAATTCCAACCCAAATGGGAAGGTCCATTTGTAGTATAGATAGTCTACTCAAATGAAACATATCGCCTAATTAACCAACATGGAAATAGTCTCATGACACCAATCAACAACAAATTTCATAAGAAATACTGCCCGTGATTTTGACCATTACTATCTCCCCACAGAGATCTGGTCACATTTAAGTTTCCACCTCTGACGCAAAATGATATTCTTGATCCAAAATCCCCAACGAGTCATCAAGTTAACACCACACCTCTGCTTAACTCCAGATACATCAACACTTTCATGTGTTAGCATTACACCTCTGAACAGTGTCGACTCTAAATATATCTTTATACTATCATGTTTACATTACACTCTGAACAGTACCCACTTTACCAAACTATCAAGTTAACATTACACCTCTAAACGGTTTCTCATTTTAAATGATCTGACTGGTTAACATTACACCTCTATCAGACCATTTCATCGATCAGTTAACATTATACTTCTGTCGACCTATCTTAGCAAATTTGATTGGTTAACACTACACCTCTGTCAATTTGCTCCTATCCAAAATCAATTAGTTAACATTACACTTTCATCGATTTCCTACCATTAAGTAAACACTACACTTCCAAACGGTAGTCGTCCTTTGGACTCCTTTGAACTGATTGGTTAACATTAAACCTCTATCGGTCATCCTATTTGACTGGTTAGCATTACACCTCTGTCAAATAACTTCATACTGTCATGTTTATATTACACCTATAAATAGTGTCAGCTTGATCAAACTATTATGTTAACACTACACCTCTACCAGTTTGATCCAACATCATTCTCCCCAGCACATATGTCACTACCGATACATTAACATTACACCCTCTCGTAAAACATAAATGGAGATAATAAGTTCTTTTATTATCAAAAGAGCTAAATAGTTACAAAAGTTTTTTACATGGAAAGTGGATAAAAAGTGTGTATCTATGCGATACACTTACCCATCCTAGAGTCACTAACCTTATGAGCACCCTTCTGAGCCTTCTCCTTCAAGATGCTAGGGTCAATTGGAGCGGCCAGAGAACTGATGGCCGAGAGCCTCTTAGTTTCAGCTTGAAGCTTCGCAACCTCAGAGTCCCACTTCTTACTTAACTCGGCTATATTAAGCTCATGCTCCTTCTTCTGGTATTGAGCTACTTCCAAACGCGCCTGGGCCGATGCTGGATAGCACCTTGAAGCTCTGTGTGGTGACCATAAGCTAATGCAATGCTATCGTTCAAACTTTAGACTTTCACATTCATCCGCTCCATCTCTGCAGGGGCAGATTCACCAGCCTTACGATGAGTTGCCAGCAATTGATGGAATTCAACCTCAGCAATATTATCAAGATTAGCTGTACAAAGTCCATTTAGCTCTCGACAATAGAATTCAACTTTGTAGATCACCATCTTGTAAGGTTCAATACGGGTAGAATCGGCAACCAACGTCAAAACATCGAGCTAATCTCTTAACAATTTGAGAATTTGAGAGTGCAGGCAGATAACTCTCTCTACGAGTTTAAGACGGATGCAACACTCTTGTTGAACAATCTTACTAGACTCTCCATCAAGATCTTTTTCTCCACCTTGACCAAGTCCTCGAGATCAGGAGATTGGGAACCTCTAAGTAACTCGAAGGGCCTGCTTCAGTAGAGACCACCATTGCTTCTGTGGTAGTCAGGGAGATAGTCAGCAAGACTTGTATCCATTCGTTGCCTAACATGAGGAATGGTACGAGTGTGACCAATATGCTTGAGATGGTGGATGAGACCGCTGTCCTCATAACCATCGCCATGGTCATAGGCACATCCACAAGTACAACTTCAATTTCCGTGGACGAGACCTTAGGCTCATCAAGAGTAGTTGTAGCCATGCTTGGACCTTCATCAGAATGAGGTTTAGGACTTGGTGGCACCACCTTTCCAACCCTTGCCGGCATGGGAGAAACTAAAGCATCGTCATCATCTTTGGAAGACCCATGAATGATCAGTTTCTATTGCACTAAGAAAACAGGTGCTGGCACAGGAGCTTCAGTGGTTTTGATGGCAGGCGCTGATGCCAAAACACCAGAAGCACCCTCAAAGTCAACCACAGGTTCAAAATGACCGCTCACAAGAAAGGACATAGGCATTGCTTCACACACAATCCCGAAGTCAGGTTCATAATTTGGTAAACAGACAAAACGTTAGTTACCAAAAGTGGAGCAACCACACAAGATTGACTGAAAGTACCTGGCATGTACAAAGAGCCGCCGATGTCATCGATATCGCCTGCATCGTCAGGCTCAGTCAAATAGGCATCAGTGTCATCATGCCCATAATACACTTCCTCCTCTTCGTCGTCTAGAGGGATGGGCTCTTTACCTGCATAAAAGAAATGCATCAGCTAAAAACACTTCAAGATGAAAGTCACAAACATGTAAATAGAAATCACCTAAAGAGCTAATCATAGATTCCTGTGCTGGAACTACAGGAGACACCACTCTAATCCTAGAAGAGCCTCCAGGCATAGGTTTAGGCTTAGGAGATGCCAACCACTGCTTCTTTGAAGTTTGTGGAGGAGGAGGGATGTGTAATGGTCTCTTCCCTTTCCCCCGTCCTCTGCCAGGTGCCTCCTGGTGAATCACATGTTTAGTCGGTTCTTGAATATTGATATCGACATGCCTTTAAGGTGTAGGGTGTTCACCTAGTGCTTCCTAATCCTCATGTGGCACACCTTATGCAAGAAATTCTTAGAGTCCAAGAGCTCTACTCTTTGGACCTTTCTTGGAGAATTCCTTATACTAACGGCTGATCCAAAATAAACCAGTTTTGTTCACCTGAAAGGTAGGAGGAGGAACATTCACTTTGCTATATACCACTTGCAAAACCCCAACGTCATATAACAGTTGGCAATATGTTGGGGAAGTGAGAATTTAGCTCCTGTAACCCCAGCAACAAAGTGGTACCAAATTGATGAGCAATCAATTGAAACACACGGATTTGGATTCCCGACGTAGAGCTGATCGTAGCCCAATTGATGAGCAAATTGGCATGACAAGTATGGCTTGATGTACACTCCGTACCATTTAGCTTAGGGAAGAGACTTGGTCGAATGTTCACCAACCAATTGAAACACCCACTAGGTAAGCAAGTGAAGCGCTCACTGATCATGCCATCTTCAAACTCGTCCCTATGATTTATGCCGTCAATCGCAGGAAAACATCAGTAAAGACTATAATAGTCATTGTTCTGAAGAATTCTGTGGACTTCAGCAAGGTACTTAACCATCCATTTTGAATGTTCGTACCTTTGGATTAAGGCAACATTCGCTTCACCAGGCATAGTGGCCAACATCAGTGGAGAGTAGTGTTGAGTGAGCCATATTACTAAGTACGTATATGGTAACTCCACCCTAGAATTGGGCACTAAATTCCTCGTACAATGCTCTTCCTGCTTCAGATATTCAGTGACCAACTCCCTTAGGCCATGATGAATGCAGCTAACCATTGCTAGTAAGAGAGCTAAGTTTTACCGAGAGCCCAACAACATAGTAGTGTATAGCACTTTGATGGAGATGTGATCCTTTGGCTGAGAAGGCACGATGCAGCCCTTCTGTCAAATCAAGAAGAACCCAACGCCAACTCAGATATTAGCTCCTTCGCTCAATGATGGAAGCTCTCAAATTGATCACCAGCATGAATCCTCACATGTCAGAGTCAGTAGTGTGTAATACGAAGCTATCCTTAAAGATGCGAGTCTCAACATCGGCCTTTGTGGCCGAACCACCAAGTGGTGGCTCGGCCACCGAGCCACCTAGAGGTGGCTCGGTTTCGGCCGAGCCCTCCAGGTGTTTGGTTTTGCCGTTTTCCGGTTTTGTGCTTCATTCGAACTCGATTGTTGATCTGGACTCTAATTTGGCAGTCTGGATCCTGATTTCGTGTTCGAGTTCGAGTCCGGATCCGATCTTGATTTGATCTTGATTCGATCGAGTCCGCTCCCGATCTTGTTTGATGTGGTGGACTCTATGGTTGGATGACTCGTTGATTCATCGACTCGTTAGCTTGATTGGGCACGCGATTGGATGTATTCCGTTGTTTGCGTGCGGTTCGTTAACCTCGTCGCCTCGTTAATCCGCTTCGTCGCGTCTCACTTGGCTTTGGTGTTGTGGTCTAACGAACATGCTTGGATACATCGCCCGATGGTTCGTTGGTTTGTCAAATCACCGTGCCGAGCTGTGTTAAGGGACCTTTAGGCAGTTTTATACGCCTACACCTACATCCCCCTTCTTACTAACATTAGGAAATAGGTATTCTGCCCAAGGAACATGAGGCATGGTATAATCATGCCTAGCACTCCCCGTATCCCTCTGGTAGATGAGGAAATGACAAACTAGTTCCCAAAACATCTCCGCAACTTGGACAATGTGGGAGAAAGTGTTCAAGTCCTCGTTAGTAGGAAAACACACCTCGTATAGACGATCCCCTATCGGCAAATGAGATACCTCAAACATCTTGTGAAGAAATCCTAATCACCCCCACCGGAGTGAAGAAGGTGTTGCTATCAACATTGTATAGCTCCAGAATGCCGTACAAATAGGTGTACAAATCTCGACACCATACATGGAAGCTCTCACTACAGCATAGAGCCCCATCTCTTGTGACGAGAGTGAAGTCCACCAAACAGGTCCACCATTGGGTATCTGTTGATTTAATCCAGCTAGGAAACCCGGCCATCAGGATACTGAGCATCATTCTTAACAAGCTCATTCTCAAAGGTATTTAGGACAACAATAGCTTCATTAACCGGAGCGCCTTCATTCACAAAGCCTAGATGCAACCCCATGATGTTGATTGCGAAAAACCCCTCTTGACGAAAGCCACCCACATGCTTCAAAGAGACTATTTTTACGCTATCTTCCCTATTGGTGCGGTTATAGCACATGAAGCGAGGCACGACAAGGCGCTGCAAGAACAATAAGGAGATCTGACGCTCTATCATCGGTAAAGCAAATCTATGATCTCTCTGAGTGTAATACCAGTACACTTCTCCCCAATGAAAGAGAGAGTTACCACTAGGGACACTGTCTCTGTAAAGGAAATGTGGCTTCACTGATACGTCCTCATGAGGGACTGAGAGAACTTTGCGTCGGTGATTATCTCCCACAAAGTTCTATAGCTGTCTATACGGATGGTCTCGATCCTCTCTTGGATATTACCTTCAAGGAAGAGAGGTACATTCCCATAAAAAACATGTGACACCTCAGGATCATGTGTCCTATCATTACCGAAATGATTATGATGATTCACAAGGGCACTCGAATAGGCAACTGCACAAAGACAGCAAATGAGTTAGCAGACAAAGACCAAAATTATTCGTCATACTCAAGAGCAATGGCAAAACCTCGTTCATAAGTGAAGACCATCTATATCAACTAAGTGTTGAGAAAATGAAGTAAAGTTCAATTAAGAACAACGAACTTCACTCGTATGTTCAAGTTGGTGAACTTCATCCAACCTAAATAGGCAAATCTCGCTTGAGTGAGGTCATCCAAATTGACGAACATCGCTCTAGTGAAGATCGATCAAAATAGAGCAACGAACTGCACTCAAACAAAGTCCGCCGAAGAAGCCCAAAAGGCCAACGAGCCCTGCCTGAGAAGCGAAGCTCGCCACATTAAGTGCCATTAATGGCTACTAACAGAACTTCATTGCTAACGACAAAAGCTCGTTGAAGAGACCACAAGTGGTCATAAATCTCACCTTTAACGGTGGACCATGTTGCCAAATGCCTTGAGGAATTGTTTAAAGCTCAATGGACTGATGTTTAGGCTGAGCCGAAGCTCGCCATTAATGGATTTAAAACTTACTCAAAGTCATCTCCAATTGTGTCGGCGCCTCTTCATCACTTGGCCGACGAGCTTCTCAAGTGGAACCTCTACCCTTGGAGATAGCACGATGAAGAGACATAGATGATGAACTTGGGGGATTTTAAGAAAAGTAGGGTTTGAAGAAAAGTGGAGAATTTTGAAATCAAAGTGGAGGCAAACAGCCTATTTATAGACTGAACCCCGAACTTCGCTAAAAAATACTCGCCTTGAACTTCACCGAGTATTTCGCTACTGAACACCAAAAAAGATCTCGCTATCAAAATCCGTCAAAGATCTCGCTATCGAGCTCTGCTAAAGATTTAGTTTTGAACTTCGCCAGAGATTCCAGCCTTAAACTTCATCAGAGATTCTAACCTTAAATTTCGCCATGAATCTCACTTCGATTGAACTTCATTGCCATCTTAGGCACGCAAATCGAAGACTTGAGGTTTATGCCTTTAGGTTGAGCCTCACCCAACCGACTCACTGAGCCTCGCCTAAACTAACTCACTGAGCCTTGCCTAAACCGACTTACTGAGTTTCGCCCAGACAATCTTCAGGAAGTGAACCTCACCCAATTCAACAGAGCACTAAGGCGAATCTCACCAGAACATCATATTGAATTTCACTAAGTTTCCAAGTTGAGAAAATCACAACTCAACTTGTTTAAGGCCTTACATAGTGAACCTCACAAAAATCTTCATTGGAAAGACCGGCTCTCCACTAGTAGCAAAAGCTTCATGCTCATCATTGGAAGGAAGAATGGTAGGGACTCCTTCGTTATTTTCTTTCGGAATAGCCGTAGTAGCGCAACAAGACTTGCCTTTGCCTTTGGACTTGGATTTCCTCTTGGAGGAGGATCCTATCCATTGCTCATCTTGAAGTAAGTCAGGATGCACCCATAGAATTTCGTCATTAGGCGCCGTGTGTGGCACTAGTCCTTTCTGGCGTTGTTCGTGAGGATCTTCATTGACCATCCTCATCTCTACTTTCTTCACGTGTTCTAGCTAAAACCACGTGAGGGGAACAAAACCGAAGCTAATGCGTACTACATTCGCACCTACTTTCTTTTCTTTGGGTTGCTTCGCAGTGATGATCCCGACGTCAATCAAGGCTTGAATTTTGTCCTTGAGAGCGTAGCACGTCTTTGTCGGATGATGGACTACTCTGTAGAACGCGTAGTATCGTGGATCTGTAGTTTTCTTAGCTCCCTCATGATCAGTGTTGGGGGTAACTTAATTTTATCGTTCTCCAACAAGTACTTGAAGATACCGGGAACCTCATCTTCCTTGAAAGAGTATTTTTTTAGGGAATTTCAGCTCAGAAGTCTTCTGTTGCCTTGGAGGTCATTGTTTCCATTGAGGTGTTTGCTGCTTTGGCGCTTGTTGTTGTGGCTGTTGTTAGGGTTGCAACTGGAATGTCTGATTTGCATCCACCGTATTTGCCCGCACCTTTCCTTTACCACGAGAGGTGAAGTTCTGTTTTGAGGCATTAGCCACCGGCTGACCTCTTTCAGCTTTCTTCCTTTTGAGGAAGCGTTCAGTCTGCTCCCCTCGCACTTTCAACTCTTTCCATGTTTTTGATGGTGCTATGCCCATAGCTTCTAATACGTCTAAGGAAAGGTTGTTGTGGCATGTTTGAAGAATGAGTTCCTCCGTGACCGGATCTCGGCAGTTTATTGCTTTATTCAGGAAGCATTTGACGAAGTTCTCAACTAGTTCTCGATCTTTCTGTTTCTCATCAAAGAGTGTTCAGATAGACACTTCAGTGTCATCGTCGAAGAAGTTGGTAAGAAACATGCTCTCCATGTCATCCCAGCTATTGTTACCCCTCGGCTTGAGACGGTGGTACCAGTCAAAGGCAGCCGCATGAAGGATTCCCACGAATGATCGAACCATCAGAGGTTCATCGCCTAAAATGACCCCTAGGTGGGACTTGAAGTAAATAAAGTGTTGGGTGGGCAAACCCCTTCCATCAAACGACGTGAAGGTAATCAGGTTGAACTTCGTCGGATACGAAATTGATTCTCACTCCCTCAGATAAGAACACAGAATGCCGGTCTTCTTTACCTCTTGAGCAGACATCAAAGCATATATCTTGCTTTCGAGATCTTTCATCTTTTGATCTTCGCCTGCATCTTTCTTCGGGCGATTTTAAAGAGGAAGGGTGGGGCCACCCCCAGTGTTGGTATTGTTGGTGGGACCACCCCCAGTGTTGAGGCCATCCTTAGCATTTTTACCATCGGGAGGGGTGTCAGCATTAATATTTTCCTTGACTTCTGAGTCACTTTCTACCTGATCGGTTGTGTAGCAACGACTAGATTCACCATGCTGATTTGACAACTCTTGGAGTTGCAGGGCATGTAAATCCTTGACCCATTGTATGACCATCTCCATCTTGATTTTAAAATCCTCCTTTTGCTTAGACAAGGCTTCTTGAAGGAGCTGAGCCATCTGCTCTGCAGTGATCATGAATGCTTCTCGAGTCTGTCCCGCACTGGATGCCGTATTGTCAGAAGCAATTGTAGAGTTTGCATCTGGTGCTTCATCATCTGAGGAATGCCCTCTCTGAATTCTCCTATAATCCCTAGGCCTGATAGTCCCAGTTCGCAACCGAGTCATGCGTTAGGATATCTCTGGGAAAGGTTAGAGACTGAAACGTTGCATGCACTTTCCCTTGTCGGCCATGTTGATGGCGACTTCTGCAAGTTCATCACTTTGACCGGTTAATCTTCTTCTGTGGAGAAGCCTTGGTTTAGGTTTAGACGCTTTGGTAGAGATCCTTTCGAATACCGAGACCCTCGATGGAGCGGTCTTGGAGCAGCTACATTCTGATAACACTGCTCTGATTAACCTCTCACAAGGATAATGAGAATCTGTTTCTGGGGTATTTCTCTTTCGAGATTTATTCGTACCCCCAGCCTGATAGTACAACTCGTCAGCGTTATGGCCGGAGGAACCTATAGGCTGTTTACATGAACTTTCAGGTGTAACGATATCGTCTGTTCGACGCGGTTTCTTCTGAATAGGTAACGCCTTGTGGGTCTTCATAGGAGTCACATGTTTGGAAGCACACCTTTGTGGGTGTGCAATCTTAACGGGCTCCTGATCTTTCACACATACCCTCAAACGGGTGGTTATGGGAATTAGCTTGTTAGGAGGGTGTCTACGACCCCCTGTCTGGATGTTTGCTCGAGATTTGTTCACTGGACCTAAGCTTCTTTAACAGGAATTTTTCCTCGACCTTCGTGTAAATGACCCAGACGATCCTTTAACAGAATTCTAAATCTAGAAAGATCCACGCTACCATAGGGTTCCACTGGAGGCACGGGAGCAGAAGGAGCGGGATCAGGTAGAGGCGCCTTTAATTGCCTTCGGTACAGTTTTAGGCGTTGTTTTGGGCTTTTGGCACCCAAGCCTGCTAGATCTTGGTTGCTTTTTGACCACCTCTTCCTTTTGTAATTCTTGTGCCTTTCGTACAAGGATCTGGGCATACGCAAGAAGTGCGTGGTGCTTCTGGATGCGCTCCTCAAGAGTAGAACGGGTTTGTTTTACATGAACCCATTTGTTAATCGACATTTGGGAGGAGGATCCCGATGCTTGTTGTGGTGATGGCTTAGCTACTTGGCGCTTTTTGAACTCCAGATCCGCTTGGTAACGGAGTCCGTCCACCTGATCCAAAGCCTTATAGAATTGGCGCGCGAGGCGTTGGCGTTGCCTTTGATGTGCTCTCTTTGATAGAGTTGGCGTGCCTTCAGCAGTTAACTCCTTAATTGAGGTGGAGTTCAGATCTGCAGATTTGGTCTCATTGGACGTCGAAGACCAGCAGACCTTCTTGGGTCTTCAAATTCAAAGACCAGCAGACCTTCTTGGAGGAGGAGATTGTCCTGTATTTGTGAGGAGAGGAAGATCTGGAGGAGGAGGAGGAGATGTACTCTTCGAACTTCTGTTGGTCTAACTCGTATTCGACCTCTTCAGCCATGGGGATCTTGATCGTCGGCTGCGGCATGACAGCCTCGGCAGCAAGGCTGTTAACTCCCACTATGGTCACCAGCATGTTCGTGTCAGAAATCAGTTTCATTACTTTCGAATCCATTACAACTTTAAGCGTTACAACGATTCAAAATAAAAGAAAATTTAAGTCTTTTTATAAGACTTTCCTTACAATGAAAAGAAATAGAAAGATTTCCTGAGAACACAGGTAGAGATCGTTTATCGGTCTTCTGCTTGTGCGGGATCTTTGCCTGTGCCGGGGTTAATCCGTGGACCACCAAACGATCAGATCAAAAGAACAGTTTTATTGCCTCGCAAAGGAGACAAGAAACTTAAGCGAATATCTCAGCAAAGCGAGATACCCACTCTTCTCGAGAATCGCAGCTAGGTACGATTTCGAGGGAAGCGGCTGAACCAAATGCAAATCTCTCGAGCGATTCCTCTTTATGCTGAATGAGTCATTGAGCTCTCCTTCTCCTCTCTGAAAATTCATGCTCCTTCAGTCTCCTAACCGACAGGGCTTCGCCAAAGCTTGAGAATTTCAGATCCGTGCAAATGAAGGCCCTATGGCTGTATTTATAGGCTTTAGAAGCCCTGTTTTTGGATAAGAACGAATGATTTGCTCTTATCCTCAGTTGTAACCACTTAACCACGTTTATAGATAACCTTAAATAAGTTTGGGAGGCTGCAGATAGAATCTTGGGTTGCGGATAGCATTTTCAGGGTCGGGACGCCCGAGACCATCTCAGGACGCCCGATACTATTTTTGTTGTGGTTTTCTTGTCCGATCTCGGAATGACGTGATTAAAAATGCATCGGAAAAACGAAGGAGATATCTACAACTTTCCATAGGTGAATCATATTTGGAACGAACAAGACATGAGCGGTGCTTTGCTTTTTGTGAATGAAACGTAACCTTCAACTGGATCGTTTCTTCATTATTCTATTGTCCCATTGGTTGAGCGCTTTGTCGAATCACTTCATATGCTTTGTCGATGTTAGATAATCCTCCTTGACATGGATAATAATATTTATCATCTTCTCTCCGTCTTGAGCTGCGTGCATGAACCCATAGGTAATTTTTGACGCCTACAATGACTCGTTCTTCATTGTCTCGATTTGATGTCAGCGCCGAGCTCCGCCGATACCTCTGTGCCATTCTTGCAATCATTGTAGGAGAGAAAATGGTTTGTGAAGACTTTCACGAAGGCAAAGCAAGAGCTTCAAATCCACAAGTGTTGGGAGTTCTTTAAATCATTTCCTCATTTTTTGGGTCGCTACATGAGGTGTTGATTAATGAAGAGAAGCCAAGGACTGGTCAGACTTCTCTCGATATAGGTTGCTTCCGTTGGTTGGTAAACATCTGCCCTAAATATCTCGTCTTTCGGGTGAAGGGACGTTGCTATATAGAGCTTTATTTGCCCTGTCGGTTCGCTCATCAGTTCGGTTACGACCAATTGTATGTTGGAAAACCGAACCGCAGTTTGAGGACTGGGAGAGGTCTTATAGATAGTTCAAGCATGACTTTGGACTATGACAGGTTGTACGGGCGCTACCTTCACTCTTCCTACATCTAAGTGCAAGCCACAACTTACTTTCCTCAGCTACAAGTGACTTATTTCTGTGACTGAGCTCATGAATGTGAAAGACATCACAGAGTTGGAAGCCGAATATTTAGTTTGAGTTACTATTGAAGCTACTCGTGATGCTGGGTTTTTGAAGAAGCAGGGGAATAAGCCTATCAGACTCTCCCGCAGAGACAGAGGTAGAGTGGAAGAGAAGGAATTCCTTCCTACTGATGACGAAAGGGAGACTTCCGAAGGAGACCTTGGAGATACGGACACCGGATTTAGAATCACCAAGGAAGAACTTGAGATAGGTCTGTCAGACTCTTTCTTCTCAGAATTACTGAGTTTGGCATTTGCTCATCAGATTTAGCGCTCTATCTTCTCTAAACCTCCATCGGCTCCCTCAAAGCTGAGGCGAGAGGTTTTGTTTACTTATCCTAATAAGATGACTCTTATTACCTAAGGTGGGATGGTTGAAGATGACGAGCCTCTTATCTATCGTCGTGTGAGATTACGGTCTGCTACTGAGTCTGCCACATGGGTTGAGGTGCGTACCAAATTCAAACACGAGAGACCTAGTACCCACATGGAGACTCGCTCCTCTAAATGGAAGAGGATGATAGTGAGTAAACCCTATGCTGATCCGCGTGCTCGCCAGGCAGAGTTACCTGGTTACGTACCCATTGGCAGAGATGGTAATCCTTCTCACTACACACAGCCTTTAATTAGTTCTTTTATGGCTTCTTCAAACTTAATCATGTCCTGTGTTTCAGGGGGTCATGAAGAAGGTGAATTTCCGTACGACTCTATCTTCTCTGACTTCAACCATTTCGAGGGCCCGAGTTTCGTGTTGCAGATGTGTGATGCTATTGATGGGGGGCCCGTGCCTATCGATGTTGGCGAAAGAGTTGCCCAGAGTACAAATGTTGAGCTGAGGATTCCAAGTCCAGGTATATCTAACACCGGTTGTACACCATTCAAGTGGCAATTAAGGGAGTTAGACGATTCAGAATTTGTTCTTCCTTTAATCGTTTCTGCGCTTCATTCTCTTTTAGACAAATTGAAGGATGCGGGCACGAATGTCGGGGTAACAAAATCTTCTGCAACTGCCAGAGGCGAGCCTGATTCCCACTATCATGAATTCTAGCTTCTTTCTCTTTACTTAACATTTAGGCTCTTGTGTAGATGCCACCGTGGAGGGCCCGGTTGATGAGGAAGCATATCATAGTGTGGACCCTGGAGGATTAAGCAGACATGTATTTGTCTCAGCGCCGAGCTTCTCAGGATCTGATACTAGATTGCTCGTTGATATGTTGGCAGAGCAGGCCATTCGAGAGGCTGTAGGACCATCAGTCGAGGGTGGTTCTTCTGCAGGTATGCATCTAAATCATAGATCGCCTCCTTCATATGTTAATGTTTTACATAATCACAGGGGAGTTTTAATTGTAGGACCAGCCACTGGGCTGATACAGCTATGACCATTGGCATTCCTGGCCTGCCCGAGAGTTCTGTCCCTTCATCATCGAAGGGAGCCACGACTATGACTCAGCCGCCTAGTTCTCAGCTTTAGGCTACTGTTCCTTCAGATTTGACGGACACAGTCGGCATGACATCATCCGGAAGAGTCGATATACCGAGAACAGTTACGCCTACCATCATTCCGGGAGTCCCTAAGATTAGGTTAGCAGAGCTGAGTTCAGAACACAAAACTAAAGGGACTTCTGCTGGTGCTGGTAAACTCATAACTTGTTCTGAGTTTCCTCTGCAATATTCTAGAATTTCTCATTCTTCTACACAATTATTTGCAGAGCTTCTACCGTCTTCATACGAGCACATCATGGCCTTACTATCTGATACTGATCCGGACAGGGGCATATTTCGTATAGATCTTGAGAGTTTTGTTACCTTTATGGACAAAATGATCAAGAGGATCCTTCATCACTGATACTATTTTGATCAGTTCAGATGATCTCTTTCTAGTCATTTGACGATTATCAGAGAGGAGGGGTGCCCTAAGCTAGCTAACTCCTTCGTTATAGATTTTGCCATACTGGAGCGTGAATTCCAAGAGTTAGGGGAGCTGAAGACCAAAGAGGTTTCTTCCTTTGTTGCTATTCAGTAGGGGTTTCTTCCTTTGTTGCTATTCAGTAGGGGCCCAAGCAAAAGCAATAGCACGACAGTAAAGCATTCATTAGGCATGAACTTCAGACCCAGGAAGGTTCTGCGATGCAGATGAAGGCTAATCTCTTGAGGAAGGACAAGGCCAAGGCTGAATTACTTAGCTCTTTAGCCTAGGCGGACGAGGAGATAGTCAAACTCAAGAAGGCCTTGAAGTATGCCGAAGAATCTCACCTATTCTTAAAGATGACTTAGCAAATGCCAAAAATTCTCGAAGACAAACACTTGAGAAGTTGGAGTCTGTAGAGGAGAAATTGGCTAAGTTGAAAAGCGAAGCTGGGAAGATACTAGATACTTCCGAAGATTCTATCCGGGCTAATCTGCAGGCCGAACTCGAACGAAGTTATGCAAATGAGCTCTCTAGGTTGGAACTTCGGATTCTCAGTCACAGATTGGATTTGGGCACATAGCTTCCACTTTTGTATCTTCATTTTAACTTGACTTCATTAATGAAATAAAGTCTTTTACTTAGCGCATTCTTCTTATTATTATGATTTTTTATCCGATCCAGAACAAATAATCACAATACTTAAAGGATTTTTGGCAATCCTCAGCCCTCAACGGATTTGGTGTGCATTTACAGATTACCGTTTGAATCAGGCTAGCATGTGAATTATTAAAATCCATTTCACATGTAACGTTATGCTAAAAAAATAAATTCTTTTAGACTTAGTGCTATGATTTTGAATACATAAACTTAATCATCCCTTGCAGGGTGCTCATAGGATTTTAGCAAATCATCAGCCATTAACGGATTTGGCGTGCCTTTACCGATTACCATTTGAATCGGGCTAGCATGCAAATTGTTGAAACCCGTTTTACATGTCCCCCATACTTAATCCTGATTAGGGATTGAGATAATGTCCCCCAGATGTGGATTTTGGTGTCTTTTTCATGGCGAAAGACTTACTGGAAATGTGTGTTAGGCGCAGGCTTATCTCTGATTAGGGGTCGAGATAAAATCCCCCATATGTGTTAAGTATGGATTTTAGCATTATTAATAACGGCCCACCATGATGTTGAATATGTTGACTTTTGCCATTTTGCAGGAATGCGCTACCCGACAGCATGTGTTAGATGCAGACTGTTTGCGGTGAAAGTTGATATCTTCATTGCTGAATCCATTATATGTTTATCGATTATAGATTCAAAGTAAAATTAGTCTTTTTATAAGACTTTCTTACACAATGAAAATAAGAAAAATACAACTCTCTTCAAACAAATGCAACGGGTGTTTATCGCCCGCTGCTTGCGTGGGATCTTGGCCTGTGACGGGGACGTTGATATCTGTGGACCACCAGACGATCAGATCAGATCCAGAGCTTCATTGATTCACGAAGGAATCAAGAAACCAAAGCAGTTATCTTAGCAACGGTGAGATAACCACTCTTCTCGAGATCACCGCAACGGGACGATCTCAATGAAAGAACCGGGAAGTGTAGATCTGACGAGCTCTTCTTCTTTATGCTGACAAACTCGATCTGATCTCTCCTCCTCCTCTTTAAAATTCGTGGATCTTCTGTCCTCAATTCAGCAGCGCTTCGCCGACGCTTGAGAATTCTAGCTCTGAAAAAATGAAGGCACTGGGGCTTTTATTGGCTTCAGGAGCCCTGTGTTTGGATAAGAACGATTGATTCCCTCTTATCTTCAGTTGAAACCACTTAACCACATTATCAGATCAGTTAGAGCAAATCCAAGCGGTTAACGATCGAAAAACTGCCAAAACAACCAAAATCAGCATTTTCGTGTTGCAGACATTTGGAAGTGTCTTGGCTTGGCCGAGACACTTATAAGTGTCTCAGCCAAGCCGAGACACTTGGAAGTGTCTCGGCTTGGCCGAGACACTTATAGAAGTGTCTTAGCTTGGACGAGACACTTATAAGTGTCTTGGCCAAGCCAAGACACCACGGGGTGTCTTGGTTTGGCTTTTGCTGGTTTTTGTACGTCGAGTTTGTTTTCACCGTAAATTCGTCGTTCTGACTCGGAATTATGTGGTTCAAGATGCGTTAGAAAGCCAACGAGGAGATATATAGGTTCCCATAATTGGATCATATGTGGAGTAAATAGAACATGAGGGGTGCTCCATCTTTCGTAAACGACGTGGAGTTCCCGATCAGCCCTTATTCCCGTTATTCCGAAGTTCTGTTGCTTCGTATGGCCCGTCGACTCACTTCGTGCGTTTGTTATCATCAAATGAGATTCTGTGACTCGAATAGCGATGTTCATCATCTCCTCTCTATCTTGAGCCGTGTGCGGGGACCTATAGGTAATTTTTGACGCCTACAGATACCCCCTCCAAAGTATTTCAGTCTCATTTCTTTTATAGATGAGTCTGAAATACTTTGGATATGATCGGTCCAATCTTTAGTCGGTGTAAAAAGGACCTGTAGATAGCTTCGATTCTTAACTCCTTCAATTTTTAGTTTGTTCGGTATTTTGATGAATAACCGAAACTGTTCCGGCACTGCGTTTATCGTCTGGCCGTCGTCAAAATCTTAAATCAAAACTGGTGAGTTAATTTTGGCTCGTATCGTCAAGTTGACTTTGAACTGACTATCTCCATCACGATATGTTGACTCATATTAACTTTCATCGCAACGTGTTGACTGGCGTTGACCTAGGGTTACGCGTTGACCAGCGTTGACCTAGGGTTTCGGATCGCCTAACATTGACTTTTTTTATAGCAATGTGTTGATTAGCGTTGACCTAGGGTTACGCGCTGACCGTCGTTGACCTAGGGTTTCGAATCGCCCCTGCATTGACTTTTTATTACAACACGTTGACTGGCATTGACCTAGGATTACGCGTTGACCAGTGTTAACCTAGGGTTTCTGATCGCTCGACGTTAACTTTCTCATTACAACGTGTTGACTGGCATTGACCTAGGTTTACGCATTGACCGGCGTTGACCTAGGGTTTCGAATTGCCTGATGTTGACTTTTTATTGCACGTGTTGACTGGCGTTGACCTAAGGTTTCGAATCGCCCGTCGTCGATACAGTTTATACTCGTACGTTTGCTGGAGTATACACAGTTTAAGCTCTTAAGGTATTAGAGCATGGCGGTCCTAAATATCGGAGCTGCAGGACCAACTTTGAAAGCTGATTCATCTGCATGTATGGAACTTATCCTGAAGTTGTTGGATGCTCAAGTCACGAGACCAACTAATGAAACTGATGCGTCAATGATCGTATTTATAAAATTTTTGGCAAATTCTCAGCCACAACGGGTTAGATTTGCCTTTACCGACTACCGTTTGAGTCGGGCTAGCATGCAGATTGTTTAGATCCGTTCTGCACATAACGTTGTGCTAAAAGAGTTAACTCTTTTAGTGCTACGATATTAAATACATAGACTTCGTCTTTCTCACGGGAATAGACTACCCGACAACGTGTGTTAGACGTAGACTTAAGATTTTTGGCAAATCCTCAGCCATCAACGGATTTGATGTGCATTTACCGACTACCAGTTGAGTCGGGCTAGCAAGCGGATTGTTTAAATCCATTATGCATGTGACGTTGTGCTAAGGGAGTTAACTCTCTTAGTGCTACGATATTAAACACGTAGACTTTGTCTTTATCATGGGAATAGACTACCCGGCAATGCGTGTTAGGTGCTCACTCATCCTTACTTAGGATTCAGGATAAAAGTCCCCAGACTCAGATTATGGTGTCTTCTTCAATCGGTAAAAGACTAAACCGGCAACACGTGTTAGGCATTGGCTTATCCCTGCTTAGGCTTCAGGATAAAATTCCCCGTGCGTGTGAAGCATGGATTTTGGCGTTATTAATAACAACCTGTCACAATGTCGAATATGTAGGCTTTTGTTCCTTTTACGGCAAAAAACTAACCGACAATGCGTGTTAGGCGCTGACTTATCCCTTCTTAGGCTTCGGGATAAAATTCCTCGTACTTGTGAAGCATGGATTATGGTGTTATTAATAATAACCTGCCACAATGTCGAATATGTGGGCTTTTGTCTTTTTTACGGTCAAAGACTAACCAGCAACACGTGTTAGGCGCTGACTTATCCCTACTTAGACTTCGGGATAAAATTCTCCGTACGTATGAGGCACGGATTATGGTGTTATTAATAAGAACCTGCCACAATATCGAATATGTGAGCTTTTGTTCTTTTTACGGCAAAAGATTAACCAATAACACGTGTTAGGCGCTGACTTATCCCTACTTAGGCTTCGGGATAAAATTCCCCAAACTGGAATTTTGGTGTCTTCTTCAATCGGTGAAAGACTAAACCAGCAACGAGTGTTAGGCGTTGACTTATCCCTACTTAGGATTTGGGATAAAATTTCCCGTACGTGTGAAGCACGGATTATGGTGTTATTAATAACAACCTGCCACAATATCGAATATGTGGACTTTTGTCATTTTTACGATCAAGGACTAACCAGCAGCACGTGTCAGACGTTGACTTATCCCTACTTAGGCTTCGGGTTAAAATTCCCCGCACGTGTAAGGTACGGATTATGGAGTTGAAGGATGGTGTCGAAAAATAGGAGAGGAAAAATTTTAGATTCTATCTCCCGAAACCGAAGAGGAAGAATTTTATATTCTATCTCCAGTTGCCAAGGAAACTCGAAGTGGGATCTCCATCCCTAGAAACCAAAAAAGTGAAACTAGAAGTGGGATCTCCACTTCGAGAATGGGAAAGATTCAAGCAACCCTAACTTTTATAGGATTGGTTGCTTAATCCAAGAAAAAAAATTCCTTATTTATTGAGGTGAAATTCCGATTTCGGCCCTAACTTTTATAGGTTTGGCCGAATAGAAAAAGGTGGAAGTCTTTCGTTTATCGAAAGGGGCATTCTGGTCTTGGTCCTAACTATCTACAGGTTTGACCAAGTGAGGTTGGAGGCAATCCTAACTTTTATAGATTTGATTGCTCAAATTTGGAAGTGGACCTCTCGTTCATGGAAGGAACCGAGAGGGGATTCTGGCTTTGGCTCCAATTTTTATAGGTTTGACCAAGAAAGCAGTGGGAGTGGGAGGTTTGAGATGATCTTACCTTTTATAGGTTTGATCGCTCAATTTGAAAGTGGACCTCTCGTTCATGGAAGGAATCAAGAGGGGACTTTGGTTGTGGCCCTAACTATAGGAAGGTTTGACCAAGTGAATAGTGAGAGTGAGAGTACAAATTACAGTGGGAGTGTTGATTCGTACAAATCACTCAAAGGTGGTTCCTATTGTTAAGTGACAAATACTTAACACGGAGGGGTTTGACAATTATCAATAAATAGAAGATTAAAATCCCGAGTACTATGCTCGGACTCTAACAATGGGAGTGTTGAGTGTACAAATATAATAGGAGTTTAAGTGGATTCAACTTAAAGTAATTTTGATGGTCCTCTTGTCAATTGGTCTGATCGATGGGGGATTTTGTGGTGGAAGACTGTGAGTCATCAAACACCAATGAAAGTTTTGTGAGGAAAAATTGATCTAACGAAGTGATCGAGTCTCATCTCAGCAAAAGAGCGTTCGGAAATCACAATGGAAGTTTAGTGTTTATCACTTTGTTCGTAATGATCGGGTTATCCCTAAGAATATTACATTTAATATTCTTCCGGGAACTCCCCGTTACTTGAATCATCCACCCCAAGCTTTCTTTGTGAAACTGGGTTTATCATTGTATTCAGTTGAATGACAGGGTTATCCTTAAGAATACTAGGCATGGCACTCTCCAGGAACTTCCCGAAAAAGAAAGGAAACAGTTTAGACTCATATGCCAGTTGGAGTTTTGAGGAGCAGTTTATACTCGTATACTCTTCGGAGTGTCAGAAGGAGCAGTTTATACTCTTGTACTTGTCGGAGTTTTCATTCGACTTAATTGAGCGTTATGACGCCGGCTTCAACCAAGGTTTGGATGCTATTTCTGAGAGTAAAGCAATCCTTGGTAGGATGAAGGATTGATCATCCTGTGATACACACAGTACTTTGGATCCGAGATATTATCAGCTTCCTCTTGATTTGTGATAGGTGGCAGCTTGATCTTGTTGTTTTCAAGGAGGGATTCGAAAATAGCTGGAACATCTTCATCCTTGAATGAGTACTCTCTTTTGAGTCTTAGACCCGAAGTCTTCTACTGTCTTCGGGGTTGTTGTTGTGATATCTGATTAACGTCAATAGCATCTGTAAGGGCCTTCCCTTTACCATGAGAGACGAAGCTTGAGTTCGGAGAGTAAGCCACTGGTTGGCTTCTCTCGGTTTTCTTCCTTCTGAGGAAACGTTCGGCATGCTCTCCGTGCGTCTTCAACTCTTTCCATGTGTTGGATGGTGCGACTCCCATAACTTCCAATATCTCAATAGATAGGTTGTTATGACATGTTTGGAGGATGAAGTCCTCCGTGATCGATCTCGGTAGTTCATCACCTTATTCCGGAAACGTTTGATGAAGTCATCGACTTTCTCTTCGTCTTCCTGTTTCTCCTTAAAGAGTGTCCTGATGGATATCTCGACGTCGTCGTCAAAGAAATTGCCGAGGAATGAGCTCTCTATACTGTCCCAGCTGTTGATACTTCCAGGCTTGAGACAGCGGTACCAATCGAAGGCACGCCCGCAAAGGGTGCCGACGAATGATCGAATCATCAAGGCCTCATTACCGAAGATCGTGCTAAGGTGGGACTTGAAGTAGATTAGATGCTGAGTGGGCGAGCCCTTCCCGTCGGACGGCGTGAAGTTGATCAGGTTGAACTTCGTCGGATACGGGATCGAATCCCACTCTCTCGGGTAAGGACACGGAATACCAGTCTTCTTTACCTCTCGAGCAGATATTAGAGCGTTAATTTTGCTCTCGAGGTCTTTCATTTTCTCGTCCTCATCTGTATCATGTTTTGAACGATTTCCAAGAGGAACAATGTGGTCACCCCCGGCATTATTATCTTTGGCGGGACCACCCCTAGCGTTGTTATCTGTAGGGGGTGCATTTGAACCACCCCCAGTATTTTTGGGGGGTGCGTCGGCCATGATGATTACGTTAACTTATGGATCACTGTTAACTGTGGCGTTCTGGGTGCAGCGGCTGGATTCACCAAATTGATTGGATAGAGCCTGCATCTGTCGGTCATGCTCTTCCTTCATTTGTATCATGGCTATTTCCAATTCGAACTTGAAGTTCCCTTTTTGCTTAGCCAAAGCATCCTCGATGATCTTGGTCATTTGTTCCGCGTTGATCATGAACGACTCACGAGATTGTCCTATGCCGGACACCATATTGTCAGAAGCGATGGCAGAGTTCGCATCTGATGCTTCATCATCTAAGGATAATCCGCTATTCATCCTCTGATAGTCCCTACGCCTAGTAGTTCCCGTGCGTAACCGAGTTATACGTTGGGATACGTCCAAAAAATGACGAGAACTAAAACTTCACGTTGACTTCCCTTTATCAGCCATATTGATAGTGACCTCTGGGAGTTCGTTATCTTGCGTAGCTGATCTTTTTCTACAGACACGCTTTAGCTTAGTTTCCAACGCTTTATAGGAAAGCTTTTAGAATACCGAGACCTTTTGTGGAGCGGTCTTAGGGCAGCTACACGCTGATAATACTACCCTAATAAATTTGGTATACGGACAGTGAGAGTCCACTTTTCGGGTACCTCTCTTTTGAGATTTATTCGTACCTCTAGCCCGATAGTACAACTCATTGACGTTACGGTCAGAGTAACCTATCGGCTATTTACATGAATTCTCAGGTATAACGCGTTCGTCTGCTTGACGCGTTTTCTTCAGAGTAAACAATGCCTTGTTGGCATCTACAGGAGTCACTCATTTGGAATCACATTTTTCTAAGGGTGAAACCTTAACGGGCTCCTGTCCTTCTGTATGCACCCCCCAAGTGGGCGGTTATAGGAATCAACTTGTTAGGAGGTCGTGTACGACCCCCAGTCTGGATGTTTGCTCGGGGTTCCTTCAATGGTCCTAAGCGTTCTTTAACAGGCGCCTTGCCTCGATCTTTGGGTCAAGAACCGAGGTGTTCCTTCAATGGAATTCTAACTCTTGGGAGGTCCATTCCATCGTAGGGTTCTACCGGAGGTGTGGGAGCGGAAGGAGCGGGATCCGAAGTTGACGAAGGCTGGGGAGCAACGTCACCTGCTTTTGCCTTAGGCGTTGACCTTTGGCATCCAAGTTTGTTTGGATCTCGGCGATCTCTTAACCGCCTCTTTCTTTTGCATTTCTTGTGCTTTTCGCACCAGGATCTAGGCATACGCAAGAAGTGCGCGACGCTTCTAAATGCGCTCCTCAAGAGTGGAACGGTTCCGTTTGACACGAACCCATTCGTTAGTAGGTGGTTGGTAGGAGGTTCCCGAAGCTTGCTGCTGCAACACTTGGTGCCTTCTAAGTTTCAGATCCGCATCATAGCAGATCCCATCAACAGGCTTCAAAGCCTTAGCAAATTGGCACGCGAGATGTTGACGGCGCCTTTGACGAGCCCTCTTCGTCAGCACTAGTGCACTTTCAACGGGCAACTCTTTGACTTTCGAAGAGTTGTCACGAACGTTAGATCTGGTTTCTTTAGAGGCCGGAGAGGGGTCTTTCACTGCATTCGGGTTCAGATCATCAGCCCTAATCTTCGGATCTAAAGGCACATTTTTCACGGCAGTGGTTTTCCTACTTTTTTAAGAAGAAGATCTGGAGGAGGAGGAGGAAATATATTCCTCAAATTTCCGCTGGTCGAATTCGTATTCGACCTCTTCGAACACCAGGATCTTGATCGTCGGCTGCGGCACAATAGCTTCAGCAACGAAGCTGTTGGCTCCCATTGTGGTCGCTAACTTGTTTGCAGTGAAAGTTGATATCTTCATTGCTGAATCCATTATATGTTTATCGAT
The DNA here is from genome assembly GCA_022839385.1 of Asparagus kiusianus. Taxonomy (NCBI): domain Eukaryota; kingdom Viridiplantae; phylum Streptophyta; class Magnoliopsida; order Asparagales; family Asparagaceae; genus Asparagus; species Asparagus kiusianus. The sequence continues at coordinate 66,051 of BQKN01062318.1, forward strand.
TACAGATTCAAAGTAAAATTAGTCTTTTTATAAGACTTTCTTACACAATGAAAATAAGAAAAATACAACTCTCTTCAAACAAACGCAACGGGTATTTATCGCCCGCTGCTTGCGTGGGATCTTGGCCTGTAATGGCGACGTTGATATCCGTGGACCACCAGACGATCAGATCAGATCTGTAGCTTCGTTGATTCGCGAAGGAATCAAGAAACCGAAGCAGTTATCTCGGTAACGGCGAGTTAACCACTCTTCTCGAGATCATCACAACGGGGCGATCTCAAGGAAAGAACCGGAAAGTGTAGATCTGACGAGCTCCTCTTCTTTATGCTGACGAACTTGATCCGATCTCTCCTCCTCCTCTCTGAAATTCGTGGCTCTTCAGTCCTCAATTCAGTAGGGCTTCGTCGACGCTTGAGAATTTTAGCTCTAAAAAAATAAAGGCCCTAGGGCTGTATTTATAGGCTTCAGGAGCCCTGTGTTTGGATAAGAACGGTTGATTCCCTCTTATCTTTAGTTGAAGACACTTAACCATATTATCAGATCAGTTGGAGCAAATCCAGACGGTTAACAATCAAAAAAACCCGCCGAAACAACCAAAATCAGCATTTTCGTGTTGGCCAAGCCAAGACACTTGAGAGTGTCTCAGCTTGGTCGAGACACTCAAGAGTGTTGGAAGTGTCTCGGTCAAGCTGAGACACTTGGAAGTGTCTTGGCCAAGCCAAGACACCATGAGGTGTCATGGTTTGGCTTTTTCTGGTTTTGGCGCGTCGAGTTTGTTTCCACCGTAAATTCGTCGTCCGGACTCGGAATTACGTGGTTCAAGATATGTTGGAAAGATTACGAGGAGATCTACATGCTCCCAAGATTGGATCATATGTGGAGTAAATAGGACACGAGGGGTGCTCCGCCTTTCGTAAACGACGTGGGGCTCCCAATCAGCCCTTGTTCCCGTTATTCCAAAGTTCCGTTGCTTCGTATGGCCCGTCGACTCACTTCGTGTGTTTGTCATCGTCAAATGAGATTCTGTGACTTGAATAGCAATGTTCATCGTCTCCTCTATGGCTTGAGCTGCGTGCGGAGACCTATAGGTAATTTTTTACGCCTACACTAACTTTTCTCTGTTTACGGGTCGAGATAAATTCCCCCAGGCATGAATCCTAGTGTCTTTTTTACGGTGAAAGATTAATCAGCAACGTGTGTTAGACGTTGAATTATCCCTACTTAGGATTCAGGATAAAATTCCTCATGCGTGTAAGGCATGGATTTCGATTGTGTCTTCTCTTGGGGTAAAGACGAACCCAATGCTGGAGAGGAAGAATTTTACATTCTATCTCTAGGTCTTCTTTTGGGGTAAAGACAAACCCGATACGGAAGATGAAGAATTTTATATTCTATCACCTGTAACGAAACTTAGAGTGGAATTTCTGTTCTGAGAATCGAGATGATTTGGATAACCCTAACTTTTATAGGATTAGTTAACCGGTCTGAATACAGATTTCTCGTTTATCAAGATGATGTTGGAGAGGAAGAATTTCATATTCTATCTCCTAAGAAAGAAACTCAGAGTGGGATCTCCACTTCGAGACTCTTGAATGGTGAAGCTAAGAGTGGGATCTCCACTCTGAAAATCAAAGAGATATGGATAACCCTAACTTTTATATGATTCGTTACCCGATCGGAAGACAAATTTCTCATTTATCGAGATGGAATTCCAACTTTGATTGAAACCGTAGGAAGGTCTGACATAGTGGAGGATTGAGACGATCCTAACTTTTATAAGTTTGATCGTTCAAATTGGGCGGAGGCCTTTCGTTTATCGAAAGGAAAATTCGGCTTTGAAAGTGGGCCTCTCGTTCATTGAAAAAAATCAAGAGGGGATTTTTGCTTTAGTCCTAACTATAGGAAGGTTTGACCAAGAAACAGCGGGAGTGAAGATACAAAAACAGTGGAAATGTTGACTTGTACAGAATACTCAGTAGGGGTTTTGGTGCCAAGTGACAAGATCTTGACACGAAGAGGATAATCACCATAGATCATCAGATTCAAATTTCAAGTGTTATGTCAGAACTTTAACAGTGGGAGTATTAATTACACAGACACGGTGGGATTTGGATAGACTCAGCCAAAAGAATTTTGTGGACCCACTGTCAATTGATTTGATCAGTGAGGGATTTTGTGTTGGAGGGCCATGAATCATTAAGTACCCCACAACCTTGTGGGAGTTTTGCGAGGAAAGATTGATCGAATGAGGCCATCAAATCTCATCTCGATGAAAGAAGGTTCCAAAACACAGTGGGAGTGGATGGAATTGATCCTGGTGATTGAAATCAACAAATGATCATAGATGAAGGAAAGAAGGTTCTTGTTATCTTTCACTTCACAAGAAAGTCCTGGTTATCAGGAAAATGGCGATGACCAAGAAAAGGGTTTGGCATATAGGCAGATGAACTGTATTTCATCCTTGAAGGATCTCTGAGTCATAGTGAGAGCTTCGTGAGGGAAGATTGACTTGATGACGTCATTGTATCTCATCTCAACGAAAGGCGCTCTGAAAGTCACGGCGGGAGGGTTTTAATCATCTTAGAAATGATTAAATATACATAGTGGGAGGTTCTTAATCATTTTTGGTATCATGATTAAGAATCAATTGATTTTGGATTATCCTTAAGAATACCCTGTGTAGCGTTCTCCAGGAACTTCCCACTAAATAGGCATCATAAGTTTGTCACCGTTTTGGGTGACTAAACGATATGCGTCGTTCGAGTAAACTGTTTCTACCACAAACGGTCCTTCCCATTTGGGTTAGAATTTTCCCTTCTTCTTGGAATTGAGGATCATAGGTCGTCGAACGGCAAAGACCAAGTCTCCTTCTTTAAAGCTCCGTTGTCGGACTTTCTTATCAAATGCCCTGGAGATTCTAGCTTGGTAGAACTGAATCTGCTACTGAGCTTCTAGATGCTTTTCATCTAACATCTCAAGTTCTTCAAGATGTTTCTGATGTTGTTCATCAGTCATCATCCCTGTTGCAAGAGCAATACGCAGGGATGGAATTTGAATTTCTAACGGGAGAACGGCTTCACATCTGTATACCAGGGAATACGAGGTTTACACCCGTATGTGTGTGAATTATTGTGCGATAGGCCTAAAAAGCCTCACCAAGTTTATCGTCCCAGTCTCATTTGTTCGTTTTCACAAGCTTTGACAAAATCTTTATGATTGTTTTGTTAAAAGCCTCAGCCAATCCATTTGAAGTGGGATTGTATGCCGTTGATGAAACGTCTTCAATCCTTAACTTCCCACAGAATTTGATGAAGGCATTACTGACAAACCAAGGGCCACTGTCATGCATGATTCGCCTCGACACACCATATCGATAAATAATATGGTGTTTGATGAATGCGATGACGTTGCTCGTCTTTACTTCTTTGAGTGGAATAGCTTTGGCCCATTTGGAGAAATAATCAGTAATCACCAAGATGAAACGGTCGTATTTAACCGATGGTGGGAAGATAGGGCCAACAATGTTCCATTTCCCATGTCTCAAATGACCATGAAGTGGCCGAAGGGTGTAAATGCTCCGGGGGTTAGTGCATGTAGTTTGCATGCATTTGGCACGCATGGCACCGCCAGGCGTAATCAACTGCGTCCTTGACAATGATTGGTCAATAAAATCTCATTCTTCTGAGACGATTGTAGAGCTTAGGACCGGGCTGATGTGCACCACAGGTTTCGTCGTGCGCTTCTTTGAGAGCCTCTTCCACTTCTTTGGTTGAAAGGCATCGGAGTAGCAAATCATCTTATGCATGACGATAGTGTCTAGGTCATCGTGTTATAACAAAATATTGGCACTCTTCGTCGGACCGAGTCTCTTTCTTTTATTTACAGCAAAATACCATGCACGACGTAGTCAATAATGGAGAATCGCCAATCTCGAGGCTCGAGTTCAATTTCGGTCGCGTGCGCTTCTTTTGCATCCAAGGCGCACTCTAGTATGAAGAGTTGGTGAGTCTTTAGGGTAACCAATTGTTCAGTATTGGGAGGTTGTGCCAAAGATACTGCTAACGTCGCCAGTGTGTCTATATACTCATTTTGGAGACGCGAGACGTACTCGATGTAGAATCCTTCAAACGAGTCTGTCATCGCAACAGCCGCTTTATAGTACGGAATCAAGCTCTGGTTTCTGACTTCATACTCTCCATGCATTTGGTTAACTACTAGTTGGGAATTGCCAAAAGCTTCAAGGTATTTGACCCTTAGCTCTTTGGCGAAACTTAGTCCAATGAGTATTGTGTTGTATTCGGCTACGTTGTTGGAACACATCCCTATCAATGAATAGGCTCGAAGTATCACATGCTTTTATGGGGCAACTAGGACAACTTCAACTCCCGCAGAAATTCTAGAATTACCAGGAGCGCTTGCCATATTGGTCGCTCGGGAAGCCCCATCAAAGTACAATTGTCACACCTATTGTTGCAAGGTAGTGTTGACTTCGTGAGTTTTATCGAGTAAATCTTCATATAATTTGACTGTATCCGCTGTATGGTTAGACGCCAGAAGATCACGAATTGCATGTCCTTTAATTGACTTCTGTTGCTTGAAATGCAAGTCGTATTAGGATAGGAGGAGGGCTCATTTTGCCAATTGTCAATTCATGGAGGCCGGTTGTATCATGAATACTCGAACAGGATTAATGTTTGAGATGATGTAAATCGTCTGCTCGACGAGGTAGTGTCGCATCTTGTGGATGGCGAACACCAAAGCGAGATATTCATTTTTGATCATTGGGTACCAAGATTCGGCACCTACCAAAGTACAACTTAGATAATATATTGCCTACTCGTGATTGTTGTCATCGTCTTGTGCAAGCAAAGCACTTAACTAGTGGTTCATCGCCTTGATGTAAATCAAGAATGGTTTACCCGATTTTGGTGCTACTAGAACAGGAGGATTTGAGAGAAATGACTTGATATCTTCAAATACCTTCTGACGGGTGTCATCCCAGATAAAAGATACGCCCTTCTTTGTGAGCTTCGAGAATGGTTGACATTTTCTGGACAAGTTCGAGATGAATCTCCGGATGTAAAATAATCTTCCTTGTAGTCCCCTGAGTTCCTTGAGGTTTATCGGGGGTAATTTATTTATTGCCTTCACTTTGTCACGTTCAATATGGATGCCCTTCATGGTGATGACGAATCCAAGGAATTTGTCGCTGGACATTCTGAGAAAAGACTTAGTAGGGTTCAACTTCAATTGATGACTTTGCATGAGGTCGAACATTGTCCTTAAGTCTTTAATGTGGTCGTCTTTGTTACGGCTTTTAAAGACCAAATCATCAACGTAGCATTTGACGGTCTTCCGGGGAAGTTCCTAAAAAATTTCGTCATTGCTCGTTGGTATGTAGCGCCTGTGTTCTTCAAGCCAAAGGGCATGACTGTCTAGCAGAAGACGTCGAAAGGTGTTCTAAAAGCGGTATGTTTCTCATCATCTAGATACATCTTGATTTGATTGTATACTAAAAATCCGTCCATAAATGACATTCTCTCGAATCCACACGTGTTATCGATGATGACATCAGTGATAAGGGGAGGAAAGTCGTCTTTCAGGCACGCCGTGTTCAGGTCTCTGAAATCAATGCAGATTCTGATCTTCCCATTCTTCATTAGAATCGAAATGATGTCCGCAAGCTAATCAGGATGTTGCTCTTCCGAACAAAGCCTAAATCAATCAGCTTTTTGACTTCAGCCTCAATAGCCTCCATAATTTGTGAATGATCGTCTTTGATGTTGCTTGATGGGTTTAGCATCTGTTTTGACGTTAAGACGATGCATTGCCACATTCGGATCAAGTCCTGGCATGTCTTTGTAGTTCCAAGCGAAAACATCGATATACTCTCTAATAAGAGCAATCAACTCTGCTTTCTCGTATGGTGGAAGGCTATCACTGAAAAAAATTGGTTTCAGGTTGGCTTCATCGCCCATGTTTACCTGGACCACTTTCTCCTCGGTGGGAGGTTCTCTTTGTTCGAACCGATCACCATATAGGATATTTAAGTAGTGGATCCATGGGTCTCCCCAAGCCAACAGTTGATCATCTTCCTCCATTGTGATAGGATTGACTGTGGCCAGACATCAACCCTTTGAACACCTCTCCGATACTGATGTCGGAGTCCTAACACGAAGAATCAGATGAATTTCCGTCTTAGGCCAATTTACTTCCAATCTACCAACAACATTCGTCATCGGATGAGGAGACATAGCCTAGGCCCCTTCCGTGTGCGTAGTAATTATCAGGTATTCCTTTTGGGATGTAAACAGCCTTAGTCGAAACTCGAGGACCTCGACCGAAGCAATGTCCTTCTCCAAGTGCAAGATTGTATCCCCATTTCTTCATGAGTTTACGTGCTTCTGGACTATATTTGTATAGGTGAGGACCAGGTTCTTCATCCTTGTTATCATCTCTCGAAAAATGGTGCGGCATTGGAGACATCTCGTTTTTATCGTAGATTATCTCTTTCTGACCCTTTTTCTTAGCAGTGATGACAATGGTCGTTTCGAACGAGTCTTGGATATGCTTCTTTGTCATGCAAGATAATAGGAGCGGCATGTGTAAATCGGGATCATCACATAATCCCTTTATTAGCTTATCAAGAGAATGCGAGTACTTTAAATCATCATTTATTGCTTCTTCGGCAAGTTACCAATTACAACTATGATCTGACGATTCTCCACCATCAAGACTGATTACAAAGGGTACAATGTCATTTAATACAAAACCTCTATTACAATCAAGCCTAGCCTCGGTGTCAGCTTCTTCTCTATTGTCCGTGCCTTAAGCCAATGGTTCAGTGTCGGACTCAGCACCTTAAAAAATGGAACCGGTAAAATAGTTTTCCAATCTCTTAAATGGTTGCTTATCCGTGACCATCGTCTTGACCTCATTATTAGTGTCTATATATTTAAGATAATGGTGGAGTATAAAGGAAACTATCAGGTTAACATGGATCCAGGGTCGACCCAAAAGTAAGTTATAGGATGTCTCTGCGTCGATCACGTAACATGTGACTTCTGATTTCAGATCTCTTAGTTGGCACTTCACCCGGATTTTACTCAATGGTCTGGACCCACTGGTGTTAAATCTGTAGATAACGGTGCCTGTCGAAGCCAACTTATTAGCGGGGATTCTGAGATTGTACATCAATCGAAGTTGCATGATACTGACAGTGGAACCCGAATCGACTTGGATCCTGTTGACAACATTGGAGCCAATATGTCCTATGAAGTAAAACGATTTGTCGTGCTTCGAATTCCTTACTTGCATGTCCTCCTTGGTGAAAGTGACGCACGTGAATTGTTTGGTCGCGAGGTTACAATGTTGAGCTGACGACTCTGGTTCTTCAGGGATCAGTTTGATCTGAGTGATGAATACATTGGAATTGGCTAAGGCTTATTACAGGGCCTCCCTGATGTCTTTGGACAGACGTAATAACACATATAGAGTTATCCTCGCTGGGATGTTAGCTAGTTGAGCCATCATATCAAAGTGGTATGAATTGTTTGAATTCCCTGGTTTGTCTCCTCCAATCGGACGATTGAAACGAGACTGCTTCGGGTTTTGAACCTCTTGATGCTGGGGCTCTTTGTCTTTTTGCTTGGCTGCAGCCTCCTTTTGTTTAGGGGTTGACTGCTATCGAGAAGTTGCTTCAAAAGGATTAGAAGTGGTCGTAACCACCCCCTGCCTAGCTAGCTGATCGACCATTTTGGAATAGTCAAACCGATATTTGTTTCCACTTCTAGTGGAAAAGGCCGGTTCTTCCCTGGTAGCAAAAGCTTCATGCTCATCATCGAAAGTTGGGAAGGTAGGGATTCCTTCATCATTTTCCTCCGGAATAGCTGTAGTAGCACGACAAAATTTCCCCTTGCTTTTGGACTTGGATTTCTTCTTTGAGGAGGATTTTGTCCATTGCTCAACTTGAAGTAGATCAAGATGAACCCAAAGAATTTTATCATTGGGAGCCGTGTGTGGCACTAGTCCTTTCTGGCATTATTCGTGAGGATCCTCATTAATTGTCCTCATTCCTACCCTTGCCACAGGTTCTGGTTGAAACCACGTGAGGGGAACAGAGCCGAAACTAATGCTTACTACGTTTGCACCCACTTTTTTTCCTTGGGTTGCTTTGCAATGATAATCCCAACATCAATCAAGGCTTGAATTTTATCCTTGAGAGCATAGCACGTCTTAGTGGGATGATGAACTGCTCTATAGAACGCGCAATACCGTGGATCTGTACTCTTCTTAGCTCCCTCGTGATTAGTGATTGGAGGCATCTTGATCTTGTTGTTTTCTAACAAGTATTTAAAAATACCGAGGACCTCGTCTTCCTTAAAGGAGTATTCCTTCAGTAACTTTGGCTCATAAGCTTTCTGTTGCCTTGGAGGTCATTGCTGTCATTAAGGCGATTGCTACTTGGGCACTTGTTATTGTGGCTATTATTGGGGTTGCAATTGGAATGTTTGATTTGCATCCAGCGCATTCGCTTGTGCCTTCCATTTACCATAAGGGGTGAAGTTCTGTTTTGAGGAATTAGTCCCAGGTTGACCTCTTGCGACTTTCTTCCTTTTGAGGAAGCGTTCGGCTTGTTCCTCGTGTACTTTCAATTCTTTCCAAGTCTTTGATGGTGCGACACCCATAGCTTCCAGCACGTCCAAGAAAAGGTTGTTATGACATGTATAAATGATGAATTCCTCCGTGACCGGATTTCGGTAGTTCATCGCCTTATTCTGGAAGCACTTGATAAAGTTCTCGATTGATTCTCCATCTTTTTGTTTCTTATCAAATAGTGTCTCGATTGATACCTCCGTGTCATCATCGAAGAAGTTGGTGAGAAACATGCTCTCCATGCCGTCCTAGCTGTTGATACTTCATGGCTTGAGATGACAGTACCAGTCGAAGACGGCCGCACAAAGGGTCCCCATGAATGATCATACCATCAGATATTCATTGCTTGAAATGACCCCTAGGTGGGACTTAAGGTAAATCAGGTGTTGAGTGGGAGAACCCTTTCCGTCGAACGGCATGAAATTAATCAGGTTGAACATCGTCAGATATAGAATCGATTCCCACTCCCTTGGATAAGGATACAGAATGTCAGTCTTCTTTACCTCTTGAGCAAACATCAAAGCAATTATCTTGCTTTCGAGGTCTTTCATCTTTAGATCTTCACCTGCATCTTTCTTCGGGCGACTTTGAAGAGGAATGGTGGGGCCATCCCCAGTGTTGGTATTGTTGGTGGGGCTACCCCTAGAGTTGAGGCCATCCTCAGCATTTTTATCATCAGGTGGAGTATCAGCATTGATATTTTCCTCCACTTCTGAGTCGCTATCAACCTAATTGGTGGTACGACAACGACTAGATTCACCGTACTGATTTGACAACTCTTGGAGCTACTAGGCATGTAAATCTTTGACCCGTTGTACAGCCATCTCCATCTCGATTTTGAAATGCTCCTTCTGTTTAATCAATGCTTCTTGAAGGAGCTAGGCCATCTGCTCAGTAGTGATCATGAATGCTTCTTGAGATCGCCCCGTACTAGACACGGTATTATCGGAGCCAATTATGGAGAATGTATCTGATGTTTCATCATACGAAGATTGTCCTTTACTCGGTCTAGGTCTGATAGTCCCAGATCGTAGCCAAGTGAGACGATGAGATGCTGTGAGGAAAGGATCGGGACTGGGATGCCGAGTTGATTTCCCCTTATCAACCATGTTAATGGTGACTTCTGGAAGTTTGCCATCCTGACCAGCTGATCTTCTGTTACGGAAGCACCTTGGCTTAGGTTTAGACGCTTCAGTAGACATCCTTTCAAACACTGAGACCCTCCATAGAGTGGTCTTGGGGTAACTACATTCTGATAATACTACTCTGATTAATCTCTCATAAGGATAGCGAGAGTCTATTTCTGGGGTATTTCTCTTTCGAGACTCACTCCCAGTCTGATAGTACAACTTGTCGGCGTTGCTGCCATCTGTCGGATGCGTCTTCGTCTGATTAGATAATGCCTTGTTGGCGTTCACAGGAGTTACTAGTTTGGAATCACACCTTTATAAGGGTGAAACCCTAACAGACTCCTAGTTTTCTACACGCACCCCCTAGTCTGAAGGGTGGTTACATGAATAGTCTTGTTGGGAGGTTGTGTACGACCCCTAGTCTGAAGAGTCACTCGGGATTTGTTCGCTGGTCCCAAGTGTTCCTTGATAGGAGCTTTTTTCTCGATCTTTGTGTAGAGGACCTAGGCGATCCTTCAACAAAATTCTGAATTTGGAGAGATCCATGCTGCCATAGGGCTTCACCGGAGGTGCGAGAGCAGGAGAAGTGGGATCAGAAGTTGATGAAGGCTGGGAACAGCCTTGGAAGTGGAACTAAGTGAGAGACACAACTGGGGTCCCTTGTCAAGTAGAGGAGCCTAATTTGTCTTCGGTATCGCCCTGGGCTTTGGCACCCAAACCTGCTTAGATCTTGGTGGCTCTTTGACCACCTCGTCTTTTTACAATTGTTGTGCCTTTTGTACAAGGATCCGGACATGCGCGAGAAGTGCGTGATGCTTCTGGATGCGCTCCTCGAGAGTAGAACGGGTTCTTCTGATACGAACCTATTTGTTAGTCGGTGGTTAAGAGGAGGATGCTGATGCTTGCTGCTGCAATTGTTTAGCCACTTGGCGTCTTCTAAACTCTAGATCCACTTGGTAGTGGAGTCCATCCACCTGTTCCAAGAGCCTTGGTGAATTTTCGGACAAGACGTTGGCGACACCTCCGACGAGCGCTTTTCGTCAGCACCGGCGCGCCTTCGACGAGCAGCTCCGTGACCTGTGAAGAGTTGTCACGAGTGTCAGATCCGGCTTCCTTGAAAGCCGGAGAGGAGTCTTTAATAGTATTCGGGCAAAGATTATCACCCTGAGTTTTTAGATCTGAAGGCCAATTAACCTTCTTCACGGAAGTGGTATTCCTACACTTACAGGGAGAGGAAGATCTAGAGGAGGAGGAGGAGACATACTCCTCGAACTTCTGCTGGCCGAACTCGTATTCGACCTCTTCATCCACCGGGATCTTGATCAGCGGCTGCGACACGACAACCTCGGCAGCAAGGCTGTTGGCTCCCACTGTGGTCGCCAATGTATTTTGGTGGAAAGTTGGTTTATTCATGGAACTCATTACAACTTCAGTCGTTATAATAAATTCAAAAAAGTTAGTCTTTTTATAAGATCTTTCTTACACAAATAAAACAAAAGATTACAACTTTCTTAAAACATACGCAACGAACGTTTATCACCTGCTGCTTGTGCGGGAACTTGGCTTCCAGTGTTTATCCGTAGACCATCGACTGATTAGATCCAAATATAAGTTTTTTTCCTCACAAAGAAGACAAGAAACTGAAGTAACTATCTCGACAAAGTGAGATAATCACTCTTCTCGAGAATCACAGCTAGGTACGATCTCAAGGAAATGGATGAACATATGCAGATCTCTTGAACTCTTCCTCTTTATGTTGAATAGCTCGCCAAGATCTCTTTCTCCTCTCTGAAATTCGTGCTCCTCACTCTTTAGTTCGATAGGGCTTCGTCGAGGTTCGAGAATTCCAGATCTGTGCAAATTTCAGTGTTCAGGTGAACTTCACTTTCAGGCAAAGTTCAATGTTTAGGTGAACTTCACTTTTAGACGAAGTTTAGTGTTCAGGCGAACTTCACTTTCAGGCGAATTTCACTTTCAGGTGAAGTTCAGTGTCAGGGCGAAGTTCAACTTCAGGCGATTTTCCTTCTCAGGTGGGCCTGACTTGAATGCTCAAGTGGGCCTGACTTTGCTCAGGTGAAGTTGAATGCTCAGGTGGGCCTGAATGCTCAAGTAGGCCATTGAGCTCTTTTTCTTGTTCCAAGTAGCTGTGTCTTGTTGCACAACTCGTGTATGTTCAAAAGCTTCCTTTGTTAGGGATAGAGGCAATTTTACTAGCCTACAAAACCCCCTCCAAAGTTTTCAAATCTCCGTAGTAGCTTAGAGTGGGGTCTGAAATACTTTGGATATTTAGACTTGCCAAATGATCACCATTTACTATTCAGACAAAGTGAAGAACTTTCTAGCGATCTTGGTCATTCTAGCAAAATTGGGCTCTTCAAGCAAGTTGAATGTTCAAGCGAGCTTCATTACAGGTGAAGTTCGTCTATTGGGGTGAATCTTGCTGCACAGAGAGCCTCGCCTTTGATGTCAAGTCTCGTTGCGTGACGAGGCTCGTCTTTGATGTCGAGCCTTGTCTCTGATGTCGAGCCTCACTACATGGCGAGCATCATCTTTGATGCCGAGCCTCGCTGCATGACGAGCCTCATCTTTGATGTTGAGCCTCGTTGCGTGGCGAGCCTCGTCTTTGATGTCGAGCCTCGCTGCGTGGCGAGCCTCGTCTTTGATGTAGAGCCTCGTATTTTGGATGATCTTTATCTTCTAAAGGAGCTTCATCTCTAATGATAAGCTTCATCTTCTGAATGAGCTTTGTCTTCAGTGACGAGCTTCAAACCTCATCTCTAGTGATGAGCTTCATTTTCAGAAGGAGCTTCATTTCCTAAAGGATAAGGCATTTAGGATTTTTAGCAAACCCTCAGCTATCAACGGATTTGGTTTTGCCTTTATCAATTATTGTTTGAATTGGGCTAACCATACTATTTTCCTCAGCATGGTGAGTTGTCGATGAGTTTCCCTTAGACTTAATGTTAAGACTTCTCCTCTATCCTTAGCCATTTAGGGCGTAGGATCAACTATTTGGCATGATTATAACGGTTAAGTTGCAATCAAGTTTAGTTGTGTCATTTATTGTAACAGCTCAACCCTGAGATTTGAAAGCGAGGCTCATCGCATAATAGGCCTGTTATTTCCGGAGGTGGTCATTTACAGGAATGACCAATGGAGTTTGATGATATTGTTAACATAATAACGATCTAAGAATAGTGACTCATCGCTTGGAAAGTCACGATTTTGAAATATAGGGGTAGATAGGGCTACATCACTTGGTAGGCCACTATGGATGAATAACGTCATTTGCAAGAGTGACGAAGTGAAAATAATCAAGCCGTTCAATGACATGGGACTATAACGACTATGATCGGACTAGAGGAACATCACATGGTAGGCCACTATCTTGAACAACATCATTTGTAGGAACGACGGTGTGGAAAGTAATCAAGTCGTTCAGTGATATGGGAGTATAACGACTGTGATCAGAATAGAGTCACATCACATGGTAGGCCACTATCTTGAACAACGTCATTTGCAGGAATGACGGTGTGTAAAGTAATCAAGTCGTTTATTGACATTGGAGTATAACGACTATGATCGGAATAGAGGCACATCATAAGGTAGGCCACTATCTTCAATCGTTCTAAGGAGATAGAACGCTCAGAAGAGATCAGATAGTGAATCATCATATGGTATATCACTACCTTGATCGAGTGATAAGTATGGGCTCATCGCATGGTAGGCCGCTACTTAACAAAGTATTATCAACTAGGGTTGAATAGTTGACTATCAGAGGTAATCATTAACGTGATAGTATTTTGTGGACCCACCATCCTGTTGAAGAGGATTGGTGGGAGCATTTGGAAGGAATTAACTATCGGAGGTGATTGTTAACGTGATAGTTTTGTGGTCCTGCCATCCTGTTGAAGAGAATTGGTGGGAGAGTTTGGAGAAAAGTGGCTATCAGAAGTAATTATTAACGTGATAATTTTGGTGGACCCACCATCCTATTGCAGAGGATTGGTGGGAGAGTTTGGAGAAAAGTGGCTATCAAAGGTAATTGTTAACATTATAGTTTTTATAGACCCACCATCCTATTACAGATGATTGGTGGGAGCTAAAGAAGAATTGACTATCAAAGGTAATTATTAACGTGATAGTTTTTATAGACCCGCCATCCTATTGCAGAGGATTGGTGGGAGTTAAAAAAGAATTGACTATCAGAGGTAATTATTAACGTGATAGTTTTTGGTGGACCTGTCATCCTATTACAGAGGATCGGTGGGTGTAAAAAGGGGGAAGCCAACTATCGAAGATAATCATTAACGTAATAGTTTTGTGTGGGTCCGTCATCCTGTTGAAGAGGATTATTGGAGGCGTTTGGATAAAATTGATTATCGGACGTAATTGTTAACATGATAGTTTTGGGCCCACCATCCTATTACAGAGGATTAGTGGGTGAATTTGGATCAGATGTAATTGTTAACGTGATAGCTTTATGGAGAAATCGAGAGTAGCCCCACTCTAGCGATAATCGAAGAATGGTTGCCATACTGGTTCTTTAGAGACCACATTGGCTTCACAGATTTCGTCCTGCATATCTTTGTATAAATCAAGATTAAAGGGTCAGGACGCCCACATTCAATAAAGCTTGGATCTTATCCTTCAGGATGTTACATGCCTTCGTCGGGTGATGAACCGTCCTGTGGTACATGCAGTAATTAGGATCATTCGTCCTTGAAGCCTCCTCAGGTTGCTTTGATTCTGTGAGCTTGATCTTCTTCGTCTAGATCAATGACTTGAGGATTGAGACGACTTGCTCATCTTTAAAGTCGTACTTCTTCTGAAAGTGGTTATCCGAAGAATTGCCCTTCTGCTTTGAAGAGGGTTTAGGGGAGGAAGTGGTCTCTACTACCAAAGTATCCTTCTTCTTTGAATGGGTCTGAGGGGTAAAGTTGCCTTGGTATCCCTCTTCGAGATTCACATGGCTCCTCGGCATCTATCCTATTGAGCATGTTTTTTACCTGTTCACATTGGCGAACAAGCTCCTTCCAAGTTCGGGTCTCTACCGCTCTAATCTTGTATAAAATATGGATTGAGAGATTGTTGCAGCACATCTCGATCAATGTGTTTTCAGAAACCTAATCACGACAACGTAACAACCGATTTCTAATTCTCTTGATAAAGTTACTGACAGACATTGTCTTCTTCTGCTTTTCGGATAGCAGGGTGGCCATAGATACTTTCGTGTCATCGTCAAAGAATCTGGCCATGAAGAGCCTTTCCATGTCCTTCCAGCAAGTGATGGATCTGTTCTCCAATCTGCAGAACCATTCAAAAGCGACCCTTTGAGGGTACTAATGAACAATCGAGTCATAATGGGAACATTCCCCACTATGTGTCCAGTTTGCGCCTGAAAGTAGTAAATATGTTGGGTAGGAGAACCTTTGCCATTGAACTGCAGGAGGTTGAGTGGCTTAAACTTTGCTGGGTAGGAGATTGTATCCCATTCGATCGGATTTGGCCTGACAACCCCCAGTTCATTCATATTTTTCTGGAGTTTCAAGGCATCTAGTTAGCTTTGGAACTCCTAAAGCCTCTTATCTCGTAGGCTATTGCCAGAATGTGATGCCTCCCCTGAAGACTCAAATGACAAATTAGAGTGCGACTTGGAATTCTCTTCTCCTTCTGTTGTTTGTGGAGGAGTGGGTTCCCGCTCTTTGTTCTTGGTTGAGGATTTCGGGGGAGCCCATGACGTCCTCTTTTTCTTCTTCTTCTTGAAGCCTGGGATGTTGCCACTGCTGAGCAATCCTCATCGTCATCAGAAGCGGATGCAAATTGCCTTTAATCAAGTGGCATGGCAACCCCCTGATTTGTCCGAGCATGTTGGTAAACACCCTCGGGTTGGATGAAGAGACTTCTCAACCTTGGCGAAAAGTCGGTGTCGGAAGAATTTGAATTCTTCACTTTAGACTTTTCTATCACATTGACAGTTGCAGCTATGAGATTCAAGTCATCGGGAGCTTGTTTCCTCACGCGGTTGCTTCTTCTGTGAGGAATTCTTGACTCTACTGCTCATTGAGAGAGCCTTTCAAACACCGATGGTTTAGACCATTCACTGCACTGGCAGCCAGCAAGCATGGCCGTAATAAGCCTTTCACAGTAGCACTGAGGAGTTGCCTCGTGAATAGTGCGTTTGCGAGTCAAGTGCTCACTAAGATCCACTGTGGGTCGATGTATACAACCCCCAGCATCAGAAGAACTAGACGAGTGATTGTGACAAGAAGGCTCAAAGGAACACTTGGAAGAACACTCAGAAAAATCTCTAAGTGTTGGAATCTGGCGGGCTTGCTTTGACATGCGAGGCTGCCTAGTCTGGCAAAGTCCAGTCTCCTATTCTTTCGGGCGAGTCTCACTTGTTTGGCAAACTTGGTGAAGTGCGCCCGTCGAGCGAACTTCTACTACTTTACCCTTCTGGCAAAGGTCGACGTTTAGGCAAGGTTGGGCTATCAGGCGAACCTGGCGAAGTTCGCCAACTAATTTGATTCTGCCTAGTTGATGAAGTCCACTTGATTGGGAAGTCCGTCTATTTGCCGATCTTCGCTAGTAATACGAGGCCCGCCTAAACTACGCAGTTCACCAGAACTGGGAACTTTGTGTTGTAGTTCGCTGGAACTGAGAACTTCGTGTTTGCTTTTGGTTCTACCATTGTTTTTCAGGCCTGAGTAATAATTTAGACCATCAAAGGAGATCAGAGCATGTGCATCATGGCGAGCGCGGGCTTGTCGCCGCCTTTGCTTGGCCCTCTTTTAGAGAGGTTCTTTCACATCAACAGCGAAGGCCTAATCCATGCCAACGTGAACTTTGGTTACCTCAGAGATAGGAGCCTTTGTGGATTGCTTAACAACCCAACGAGCGACCCCTTGATTAGCATTCTTGGCCTTTTGGCCGGCCTCAACGGTCTTGGCAGGGATGGAACCCCCAGTGCTTGCTCGGGTAGCTCTCAAGTATGGTAGCCTTAGTTTGTTGGGCCTGAGTCACATGCAAAACTTTGCGACACTTACGTGACGTCTTTCCACCAGAAGAAGCCAAAGATAAATACTCTTCATACTTCACTTGATCGAATTCTATGACGAGGAACTCCACGGTTGTCCCTACAGCAACCTCGTCAAAACTACGGCACCACCATCTCGTCTGAAAGAATGGTTTCTCCCATTATGGTCACCATCTTCTGTGAGGTCGTAAAAATTAATCTCAAATTTGTATTAATTGAATTTTATGTTTACAAATCACAAATCACTTTTACACAGAAGAAGAGAGAATTGATTCGATCTCTTTTGTTTAATGTGGGATCTTTCGGGGTGATGAGATGCCTCCCTCGATGCTTGAGCTGAGTTTGCTTCCCGCTAACAATTTGAACAAGGTTATGAACAAACTTCAACGTGTGGTAGAAGTCTTATCTTTTGAGTTTGAACACTCGAGCTAGCATTTGAAGGCCGAATGCACAATAATGCTAAGTTAAGTTTTCTCAAAGCTAGGTTCTCTTAATGCCCAAAAAGTCCGTCCTTTTTCTGTAGCCATTCATGGTATTTCATAAAGGAGAATGGCCTGTAACCGCCTCCTAAGAATGTGGGGAAGTGGTTGCAACCGCATCCACGATTCAGGCTTTAGTGGCTGACTTGGTCAAGCTATGCGGGTGGACTTGGTGCTGCAGGCGAAGTTCAGTGTTCAGGCGAACTTCACTTTCAGGCGAAGTTCAGTGTTCAGGCGAACTTCACTTTTAGGCAAAGTTCAGTGTTCAACCGAACTTTACTTTCAGACGAAGTTTAATTTCATGCGGAACTTTAGGTGAAGTTCAGTGTTCAGGCGAACTTTACATTCAGGCGGTTCAACTTCAGACGAACTTCACTTTCAGGCGAAGTTCAGTGTTCAGGTGCACTTTACTTTCAGGCAAAGTTCAGTGTTCAGGCGAACTTCCTTCTCAGGTGGTCCTGACTTGAATGCTCAGGTGGGCCTGACTTCGCTCAGGCGAACTTGAATGCTCAGGTGGGCCTGACTTGAATGCTCAGGGGGGCCTTTGAGCTATTTTGCTTGTTCCAAGTTGTTTTGTCTTGTTGCACAACTCGTGTAGTATGTTCAAAAGCTTCCTTTGTTAGGGATAGAGGCAATTTTACTTGCCTACAGAGCCTTACAAATAGATGACTGACCAAGCTAAACTTCATTATTTAGAGTTGCAACATCTTCGTGAGGCTGACATCACCACCGTTGTAGAGCTCGAGTTAGGTTGACATCACTGCTGTTGCAGAGCTCGAGCTTCATCGTGTTATAGCAGAATGTCATAAGCTCGAAGAGTATGCCTATGAAGAGATGGAGAAGTCAATTTACAGCTTTAAGAACTAACTACCCGCCTTACAGAGATTGATTATGAAATTACTAAGATCGCTAGTTCCATCCTTGAAAGGGAAGATTCCAGTAATGGGGTAAGGTTATTATTGCAGAGGAGCAAGTTACGCTGGAAGCAGCCCAAAAGCAAAAAAGAAGAGCTTGTGGCTAAATCTGCTAATTGGCTGCTGAGCGTGTACCCATAGGGCAGAATGCTTGAAGATGGAATGGGCTCGATTAGAACCCATGGAAGCTCGGGCAACTCCGGCTGATCCGGAGGCTTTAAAGGAGCAGGCTTTGATGGGCACCATTGATGCACGTAAAACCAGAATGACTTGGTGTATTGAGTGTATTAAGTCCTTGTATCGCCAATGATCTTGGCTTGTATGCATGTCATGTCATTTACTTTTGTAATGACTTAGTACTCTTTTGATAATTAATATTTTAATTTTGGATCTAAACGATAGGGGTGTAATATTAACATATCGTATAAATTTAGAATTGTGAATGATTCTGTGGGGAAAATAGCTAAGTTATGGAAGCTACCTCACCCACATGAGGAGAGGAGTCGACCAAAGCATAATGTTAACCGGCCAAAAAAGTTATACTAATAGAGATGTAGTATTAACATATCAGAGTTGAAGAACTAGGACTATTCAGAGATGTAATGTTAACATGACAGTGCTGGAAAAGTTTAACAAATGTGTAATGTTAACATATTAAATAGAACAATCAACAAAGGTATAATGTTAACTAGTCGAATTCTAGGGAGTCCGAGGGACAACTACCATTTAGAAATATAGTGTTAACTTAATGTTAGCAAAAATTAATGGAAGTGTAATGTTAATTAACCGATTTTAGACAAAAGACTGATAGAGCTGTAATGTTAACCAGTTAGGTCTTTAGGAAATACGATCTATTCAGTAGTGTAATGCTAGCATGATGGCGACAAGAGATTTCCTGGGTTATAGAGGTAGCGTTAACTTGATAATTCACTAGAGTGTTTTGTGGGAATTGAATTGTTGATAATTTGCACTGAGATGTCACTCTCATGGTCAGAGGTGAAAACTTAGATGTGATCGAGATCTCTATAGGAAGATGGAAAAGGCTCAATTCAATGGTAATATTTGTTGAAAATTTTTCATTGATTTCCACCATAAGTCTGTTGTTGTTTGGATCAATCGTGCGATAAGCTCCATTTAAGTAGATTGTCTCTACTATACATGTGCCTTCCTGTTTAGGTTGGAATTTACCTTTGGTTTATGCGTCATAACCATGGGTCAACAAACAACTAAGAACAAATCTCCTTTCTAAAAGATTGTTCCTTGACTCTCCTGTTGACGTTGAGATTTGATTGATACCTCTCAATCCATTGTTGAGCTCTAAGTATCAACTCATCCAGAGTCTAACTCTTAGAGACGTCTTTAGTGATGTTCTTCTGTCGTCATCTTCTCTACTATAATAGATCTCAATGACGAAATTTGGATCTCCAATTGTATCATGGCTCCACATCCATATCCAAGGACAAGGGTGTGGCGCTTGTGGGAGTATGATCCGTTGTTCGATAAACCCAAATGCATTCACTGAGTTTCTCATCCTAATCACACTTGTTGGAAGAGATGAACTTCTTCAAAAGCTTGATAATGGTCTTATTTAAAGCTTCGTCCGGACCATTAGCAACTGGATGTATGGTGTAGATGCGACATCTGAAATTTGGAACTTGCAACAGAACTTGAGGAATAGTCATTTAATAAACTGCGGACCATTGCCATGGACTATCCTTCAAGGGACACTGAATTGATAGATGATGTGGTGTTTTACGAACTTATCCACGCTAGAGGTCTTGACTTCTTTAAGTGGGATGGCTTCAGTCCACTTGAACAAGTAATTGGTGATGGACAAAATGAATCGATCACCTTTAGCAGATGGCTGGCTAATTAGCCTGATGACATCAATTCCCCACATCTCAAATGGACATGAGGCCACTATCAAATATAATTCTTTTGGGGTTTGATGTAAGAAGTCGACATGAAATTGGCATGCGCGGCATTGCTTGGTGTAGGCTAGTGTGTCTGCAATCATCATTGGCCAATAATAGGCAAGATGATAAAGTCGGTCTTAAAGTTTAGGCCCAAGTTGATGAGCTCCACATGTACCATCATGGGCTTCTTTGAGAACCTCTTGGGCTTCATTTGTTGACAAGCATCTAAGCAATATATCATCAAACGATCTGCAATACAATGTTTGTGTAGTAGAATCATAGAAAAAGCACGAAGCTCTCCTCTGGATGGAGATTGGTTGCTTCTAATCATCTGGTAATATGCCAAGCAAGACATAAACAATTATCAGATAACGCCAATCGTTGGGCTCGAAACCTCTGAGTATGGCATGCACCTCATTTTCTTCCAATATATGTTTAGGACAACTTAAATGGTGACTAGCTAGACTTGGAGGTCAAGGCTAAATCGGTTGTGAGTGATGTCATCGGCGTAAGGTTTCTCTAGGCAGGCTACATAGTCAACGTAGAAGCCTTCAAAAGAATGAGCAAGCTTCATAGTAGCTTCATGGTAGGGTGAGAGATTTGTGTGTCGGACTTTGTATTCCCTTTTATCTGATTGAAAATTAACTTAGAACCGCCATGTGCTACAAGGCATTTCGTACCCATGTCTTGGGCGAGTTGTACGCCAATTTTGAGAACATTGTACTCGGCCACCTGGTTAGAGTATGATTCCATTAATGAATAAGCTTGAGGAAGGATGTGACCATAGGGATCAATAAGCACTAACCCCACCCCTGCAATGATCGTTCCTTTGTAATTATGATGTGAGGCACCATCAAAGTAAAGTTGACATACTTGATGATCTGAGGTAACATTCGAATCAAATACCTCAACTAGGATGTCTTCAGAAGTTTTGAAGACTCAAGGATAGGATGATCCGCAAGAAAGTAAGATATTGCTTGATCTTTTATCGCTTTTTAAGGTACCAGTGTTATAGCATATTGAGAATGCAGGATTGCATTTCGTGGGACTAGAATCTAAGGATCCAAGCTTTGTCATGAGTATCAGTAAATGATTGACTCTTGAAACAAGGTGGATAGATTGGCCAATTAGGTAGTGTCGCATCTTCTGTACCGCAAAAACAAAAGCTAAACACACCTTTTCAACCGGATTGTAATAATGTTCAGCACCTTTTAGAGTCCAGTTGAGATAGTAAATAGCTTGTTCAATACCAGTCATTATTTTTCTAAAGTGAGAAGCGATCAAAGGAAATAGTCTATAGCCTTGACATAGATTAGGAATGGTTTACTTGATGTTGGTGAGGGTAGAACGGGTGGCTTCGTGAGATATTCTTTGATCTCATCAAAAGCTTTTTGACAGTCATTATCCCAAATGAATGAAAAACCCTTCTTCATCAACCTTTGAAATGGTTGGCACTTTCCAGATAGATTGACTATAAACCTGCAACAATTTTGGTGGCATTTCTTGAATGGCTTTTACGTTCTCTGGGTGGACATGTTTCCATTTGGATGTGACGATGTAGCCAAGGAGTTTACCTGATGATACCCCCAGGAAAGACTTGATTGGGTTCATCTTGAATTGGTGTTTTCGTATAATTTCAAACATTATTCTCAAAACATTGACATGATCTTCCTTACGACAATTTCGGTTTGTGAATTCATTAGCGTAGCATTCTACTATCTTACACAAATTCTTGTAGAAGATCGTGTTCATCGAACATTAGTAAGTGGCTCGAGTATTTTTCAGATCAAAGGGCATTACTGTATAACAGTGAGGTTGTGTCCTGAAGGTTGTTGCATCTGATTATCTGGATGCATTTTAATTTGGTTATATCCGCAAAAGCCATTCATAAATGACATCCTCTTAAACCTACATGTATTATTATTCACCATGACATCCACGATAGGGAGAAGAAATTCATTATGCAGACAAGCAAGATTACGATCTCTAAAAAGTCAATGCAGATCTAGATTTTGTTGTTCTTTTTCGTTACTACAACAATATTGGCCTACCAATCCGGATGTTGTTCTTCACGGATAAATTCATAGTCAATGATTTTGTTCATTTCTTTCTAATTTTGTTCCATCAATGCAAGATGGAAGGGTCGATACTGTTGCTTGATTGGCTTAAAGCTAGGGTCAACTTTGAGGCGGTGCATAGCCACATCTTGATCTAACCCAGACATGTCTTCATAACTCTAGGCAAAGACGTCGATATACTCTTGAATGAGAGATATATACTTCTTTTTCAATGGGCAACAAGTTCTCATTGATGAAGATAGGTGTGGGGTTCGTTTCATTGCCAATATTGACCTGGACCACCTTATCCTTAGTAGGCGGCTGGGTCAAAGTGAGATTCCCACTGCACGCCAAGGTGTTTTGCCCAGGGATCATTCGAATGCTTAAATACCTCTGATTCGTCAAGTTCTATAGTTAGGCTATATGAAACTATGTTGACATGAATTCTCCAAATGGTACCAATGCTGACATTGGACTCCCAATTAGATGTATCTGAAGAACAGCTAGGAAATACTCCAATGCTAGTCTAATTTGTGAGTCGACTTTTGGAGAAATATACCCAAGTTCATGCTTGGTTCGATTAAAATAATTGACATTCTTCCCTTTTAGTAGAGAGGGGATTAGTGGAACCCGTGGTCCTTGACAAAAATTCAAACCTAGTTTTGAGGCCAATGTGACGTCGCCAATTTTGAAGCCTTTAAGGGAATGTCTTCCATTGGTTGAGGGTGGGTTTAGATGGAGAGTGGAGAATGGGGCGCAGATCAATGTGAAGCAGGAGGTTGGTTCAGCAGCCATTAAGAAATAGCCAACCGTCATTAAAATGGCTTTGGTTAGGCTGACGTCTGCTGTTGATAAAGTGGTGGTTGCGGACGTCTACAAAGATCTGGTGGCGAATTGTGAAATGCTTTCTGCCAAAGCAAAGAGAGCTATAGGCGGTGAAACCCCTGGCGATAAAGAGAGTCGAAAACTTCTCAAATGAAAAGAGGTAGGAGAAATCCATGGTAATCTTTAGTGGTACCATCTTGATTAGATAGCAAGGTAGTGAGAGAGGACACACTCAACAGAGGTCTTAGTTCCTTAAGGTAAGGCTGAATCAAAAGGGTAACCTCTTAGCACAAGGGTTGGTATAAAGGCTGGTGAATGTGCTTCGCGCCTTTGAGGCGTGGTTCCAAAGCAACTATGACTTCTTCAGTAGAGCTCGTCTTTCGATCAAGTCATTCCCCTATCCTGAATGATAGATTACGAGCTTCTTGCTCCCGCTGAGTGAGGCGTTGATACGGCATGTCAGAAGTAAGCAATCAGGTCATAGACGACAGCCCAAGCACGAAGTCTCCTGATGAAAAAATTATAACCTATCTTTATCATTATATGATGGGATTGTTGGCTACATCATGAGAAGAACTCAAGTGTTTCTTTGACTTTATCATCTGTGCTAGTGGCTGTGGTTGTGGTTGGACATTCTCGATGATGACTGGATCATGGATGTTCTTTCTAGTGGGAACATTGAACATAGCATCTTTTGAGCTGCCCAACTGATGATGAGTCGAGTAGGACTCATTTATGGGTAAAGGTTGATCTTAGAGCTGTACTAGACAACAAATCATTGATTTCTGAGTTTTTTGTACTCAGAGCCCAATTAAAAGTCATAAGAAAACTCTACATTATCATCATTAAAAACACAATCGCCCTGATTTTCGGCTAACTGGTCTGTACATGAATGCTACAATTCAAGAGGATTCATTTCCCAAATAGGATCCTCGTTAGGATTAGGTTCATTACCCACCTCATTGCCGCTATCCTGGTCCTTAGGGATGGCAACCTCGATGGTACCCTTTTCGTTTTACACAAGGGAATCAATGAAATAATTTTCCACTCCTTTTTAAGGGGTGTTTTTTTAGAAAAAACCCTCTTGAGAACCCCTACTCATCGATTTACTTAAAGCATTGATGAAGATTCAATGGGACAATCGCGTTGGAGTGGATCCAAGGCCATCCAAGGAGAAAGGTATAGGGCCCAAGGCCATCCAAGGAGCAAGTTATAGGGTGTCTCTACGTTAATGATGTAGCATGTCACCTCCATCTTCAGATCATCGATCTAACATTTTAGTCTAATTTTTCTGAGGGAGTGACTACTGCTAGAACTAAATCCAAAGTGTCGGTCATCCTTGAGAGTTTGTAGAGGGGAATAGCTAAAAAGCTAAGGAGTCTTCACGAGATAATGCTCAAAGTGGATCCTGGGTCAATATGAATTTGCTCGACCTTGATACAACATACCCAGCGTAATAGAGTGGTTGGTAGTGGTGGTTGTCCTTGATGAGCATGTCATCCGGGTGAAGGTGATGCAAGGCTCCTACTAATGGCATGGCAACATTGCCTTTGATTGCCAATGTCTAGTGACTCGGGTACATGAGCAAGGAACACTTCATTATGCATCAACGCATCCCTCAAAGCCTTTCACATATCCTTAGACAAATGCTTCAATGTCCATCAACAACACTTCATTGTCCATCAATGTCTAGCGACTCAGGATATTAGCCAATTGAACTAATATATCATAGCAGAATGGAACATTGAGTCCAATGGATGGCGGATGCAATGCCTTGTCGAATCTCATTTCCTTTTACTTGGCAGGTTCAGTTAACTTGAAGGTCCTGGTTGATCTTAGTTCTTCAAACAACCCTTATTGAAGCTTGTCCCTGCAAAAGGGTTCCGATCAGGCTGAACCCCCCAAGGAAAGCTTCTCCTCTTCTAAACCAGTGAGGATTACAAATATTCCTCATCATGATAACAGAGAAGGATTACATGATTTCATCTTACGTTTAACTTTATCACGAGCCGTTTGTTTAGAGGATGCCTAATGCTTATCATGAAGGAGATCAGGACGGACCCACATCATCTCACCTTTTTTCGTTGTAAGAGGGACAAAACCTTGGCTCTGTCAACCATGTTGGTCATGATTGGAATTCCTTTCTTGTAGTGGGAATAGGAGTGACTCCATTCCGAGCCTTGTTTCGGGTCTTTTGTATTGCAATTGACATAGACTATAAAAAGATTACACAATGAAACAAAGGAAATTTTATATTTCCTGAGGTTCTTTTTTGTTTGTCGATGGAGAGCCGATCTTGTACTCTGCTGACGGTCCAAATAAGACGATGGGTCTTTCACTGATTGACGATCTTTAATCTCTCGAAAGATAGCGTGGTCTTCTCTAGATGAAGACATATTAACATATCTTTTCTCACAAGAACTATTGATTAAGCTAGATAACTAACTAAAGAGAACGAATCCTTTCTCACAAGGATCATTTATTAAGGTAGATGACTAGCTTAAGTGAAGGAATTCTTTTTCACGAGGATCGTTGATTGGGCCAAATGATTAGCCAATGACAATGATCTATGAAGATCAATTGAGAATGGAGAAGAGATGGGCTTTTTTCAATGTAGCCTTTGAAACTCTCTCCCTCTCTCGTTTCTCAATGGCAAAGAGTCTAGCCAAGATAATGTTAGCCCCAAGACCTTTCCTCTGCCGCTTTGCCCCCTTGTTTCATGTTGATCATGCATATTTATAGGCTAGGATTTAAGTGGGTGGGTGGCCTTAACTCCCCTTAAATGGGTGAGTTAGTGGTCATTAACTCCTCTTAAATGGGTGATTTGGAGGGTGAACCGTTTCCATAAAAGTAGCTTCTGAAAACGGTCATGGGCAAGGTTCACCAATAACAGCCATGAGTGAGTTTTGCCAATAATAACCACAGTTGAGGTTCACCAATAACGACCACAGGTAAAATTCGTCAATAATGACCATGAGTGAACTTCACCAGAATGGGTGACACTGCCCACGTGGGCTATTGGGCGAAGCTCGTTGCTGCTTGGGTGAGCTTTGCTATAACTTTGGCTAAATTCACTATGATTTCGGCTTCAGCAAACTTTCCTATGGCTTTAGCGAACTTCGCTATATGTCCCATGTGGACTATTTAGGTGAACCCCACTAGAAGCTTCACTTTGACTTGGTCTTGAGAGTGTTATAACTTGGGCAAGTTTCGCTATGGCTTGGGCGAGCTTTGCTATGGGCATGTGTTTGGGCCACTTAGATCTGGACATCCACTTCTTGAGTATATAATGGGATCAAGTATCGGACTTGTGCCGAGTGTCGATCCAGACCTCTCATGACTTGAGAGATCAATTGTTTGTCTACAATCCTTAGGATATGGATGACATGGCCCACGTAGGTCTTTTGGGCAAAGTTCGCATAAGACTTTGAGCGAACTTTGCTACTACACTTGTACTCGGCCTAGAGTCCAATTTGAGAATGCCTTTCAACTCCATCCAGAGTTCAACTTGAAGATGCCTTTTGTCTCGGCCTAGAGTCTAACTTGAGGATTAACTTAGGTGCAGGTCTTCTTTGACTCGGATGAGCTGGGCCAGAGTTTACCATGCAATCGTGTTCACATGTGATCTGAGTGAACTTCGCTGTAGCTTATATTTGAGCCCATCTGATGTGTTTAGACCATAGGCATTCACTTCTTAGACTCGGACTGAGCATTGGTCCAAGAGAGAGTATATTTTAACCATTTACAAGACCCCCTAAAGTTTTCAAGATCCTGCTTTTGGCTTCTAACAAGGATCGAAATACTTTGGGTAATAGCAAGAGTGGTGTACAGTTGAATGTAGCTTGGGTCGTCTTGCTTAGGTTGAAACTTGTCCTTGTTTGTCTACTTGATTGTCATAGGTGTACTATTGAACATAGCTTCCTTTGCTATAGATTCATCTTGATTGAATGCTCGATTGCATTTTGAAGTGCTTGTTGTTGTGATTCCATCCAATTATGTGTTTGGAACCCATATTTTGAGTGAAGCCACTTAAGCGTGACTGAATGTTAGCGTAGCTACTAAAGCATAGCTGGATCTTAGTGTAACTATTAGAGTTTAGCTGAATATTGGTGTAGCTGTTGGAGCTTAACCGAATGTTTAACCATAATTTATACTCGTACGTAGCTTGAGTATTCTATCATCTCGATCGAGCTGGGGAGATTCATGGTGTCTATAGTTTAAGCCCTTGTGTAGTAGGAGGGTAGGAAATAGTTTATACTCATGTACCTATTTGGAGTCTACACAGTTTAAATTCTTAAGGTATTGGAGCATGGAGAAGCAGTTTATACTTGTATACTCATTGGAATATTTGGAGCAGTTTAACCTCACATATCAGTCAGAGGTTAGAAAATAGTTTAACCTCATAATCCTATTAGAGGTTACGAGAGATTGATAGAGGTATAATGTTAAAATATCGACTCGAAAGGAGACTGACAAAAGTGTAAGTCCAAGCGTACATATTGTTCAGAGGTGTAATGTTAAACATGACATTAGGGGATCTCGACAGAGGTGCAATGTTAACCGGTCAACAGAATCAAACTTAATACTGTTCAAGTAGTGTTAACATAACAATACTAAAGAATTTTGATAAAGGTGTAATGTTAACGTGTCAAAGGGAGCCTCCGATAGAGGTGTAGTGTTAACCGGTCAATTCAAAAGAGTCCAAGGGATGACTACCATTTAGAAGTGGTTAACTTTATAGCAGAAAATCGACTGGAAATGTAATGTTAACTAATCTTTGGCAAAGGCGGATTGATAGAGGTGTAATGTTAACCTATCGAATCCAAAAGTCGACAGAGGTGTGATGTTAACCAGTCGACAAAATAATCTGACAGAGGTGTAATGTTAACCGATCAGATCATTGTAGGGGAAACCATTCAGAGATGTGGTGTTAACATGATGACTCGTTGGGGATTATGATTGGAATTTTAGATCAAGATGATTAATATTTATGGTCATAGGTGGAAACTTAAACGTGACTAGAATCTCTGTGGGGAGATGATGTAGGCCAAAATCAAGGGTAACATTTCTTAAGAAATTTCCCGTTGATTGGCACTATTAGCATGTTTCCATTTTGGTCAATTAGGCGACACGCTCCATTTGAGTTGACTGTCTCTACTAATTGAAATTTACTTTAATCTTGTGTGTCATGACCATTGGTAGACGAATAGCTAAGACTAGGTCACCTTCTTTGAAGGATCATTCTCTAACTCTCCTGTTGAAGGCTCTCAAGATCTGTGAATGGTAGTTCTCAATTCATTGCTGAGCCTGAAGTCTCAGCTCATCTAATGCCTCTAGTTCTTAGAGACACTTTTGATGATGTTCTTCGGCCATCATCTTTTTAGAAAGAGCGGTTCTTAATGGCGCCATTTGAATGTAAAATGGTATCATAGCTTCACATCCGTAAACTAAGGAGAAAGGTGTGGAACCAGTAGGAGTGTGGGCTGTTTTTCAATAAGCCCATAAACACTCTGCAAGTTTCTCATCCAAATCTCATTTGTTGGAGGAGACTAACTTCTTTGGATGTTTCACGATGGTTTTGCTAAAAGCTTTAGCTAGACCATTAGCAGCTGGGTTATATGGCGTAGAAGCCACATCTTAAATCCTGAACATGTTGCAAAATTTGAGGAATGATCAACTGATAAACTACGAACCATTGTCATGACTTCTAAGGATGCCGATTCGATAAATCGTGTGTGTTTTGGTGGGAAGTTGATTCTTTCATTAGTGGACTCATTACAACTTCAGTCGTTACAATAAACTCAATGAAAATCAAAACAAAAGATTACAACTCTCTTGAAACACACACAACGGACGTTTACCACCCGCTGTTTGTGTAGGATCTTAGCCTGTACGTTTATCCGTGGACCACGAACTGATCAGATCCAATATATATTTTTTTGCCTCGCAAAGGAGACAAGAAACTGAAGTAACTATCTCAGCAAAATGAGATAATCACTCTTCTCGAGAATTGCAACTAGGTACGATCTCAAGGAAAATGGATGAACATATGCAGATCTCTCGAACTCTTCCTCTTTATGCTGAATAGATCACCAAGATCTTTTTCTCCCCTCTGAAATTTGTACTCCTCACTCTTCAGTTCAACAGGACTTCGCCGACGCTCGAGAATTCCAGATCCGTGCAAATGAAGGCCCTAGGGCTGTATTTATAGGCTTCAGAAGCTCGGTGTTTGGATAAGAACGGTCGATTCCCTCTTATCCTCAGTTGTAACCACTTTACCACATTCCAAGATAACTTCAAATCAGTTGGAGAGGATTTGAATCAGAGTCAGGGCAGTTAACATTGAAGAAATAGTGAATAACAGCAAAAAAAACAACAAAAACAATATTTTCGGGGCCTGAGACACACTTTGTGTCTCTGCTGGCCGAGACACTTGTTGTGTCTCGGTTTTCGACTGAGGCGCCGTTTTGCGAGCCTTGATTGTTTTCGCTGTAATTTTCTCGTCCGATCTCAGAATGACGCGATTCAAAGTACGTTGGAATGCCGAAGAAGAGATCTATAACCTCCCATAGGTGAATCATACATGAAGTAGACAAGACATGAGTGATGCTTCGGCTTTTGTGAGTGAGACGTAACTCCCGATCGGATCGTCTCTTTGTTATTCTGCTGCCCTGTTGATTCGTAAGCTTCGTCGTCTCGCTTTATATGCTTGTCAGCGTTAGATAATCCTCCTTAAATCAGATTACATTCATCATATTTTCTTCATCTTGAGCTGCATGCGAGAACCCATAGGTAATTTTTTGACGCTTACAGATACCCCCTCCAAAGTGTTTCAGTCTCGTTTTTTTTATAGAAGAGCCTAAAATACTTTAGATGTGATAGGCCCAACATTTAGTCGGTTTAAAAGGACATGTGATTGGCTTCAGTTCTTGACTTTTACGATTTTTAGTCTATTCAGTATTTTGTCGAATAGCTAAAATTCTTTCGACGTTGTGTTTATTGCCTGACCGTCATCAAAGTCTCGAATTGAAACTGGTGTGTTGATTTATAATCTTAGCTCATGTCATTGAGTCGATGCTTGAACTGACTACTTCGTCGGGAATTCATATCTAAAATATGGTTGAAATCCTTAGGATCATCCTTTGTTCTAGAGTCGATCTGAGCCTTGTTTTGGCTAAAAATTATTGACGCATTGACCTTCATCATAATGTGTTGACTAGCATTAACTCTTTCTCACAACGCATTGATTAGCATTGACCTTCATTGTAACGTGTTGACCAGCGTTGACTTATGGCTATGCTTTGACCAACGTTGACCTTCATCGTAACGTGTTGACCGACGTTGACCTTCACTGTAACGCATTGACAAACGTTAACTTTTATCACAACATGTTGACCGGTATTGACCTAAGGCTACACGTTGAGCAGCATTGACCTTCATCGCAACGCGTTGACCAGTGTTGACCTAAGGCTATGCATTGACCAGTGTTGACCTAAGGCTTCGCGTTAATCAACGTTGACCTTCATCACAACACGTTGACCGACATTGATTTTTATCGTAACGCGTTGACTGGCGTTGACCCAAGACTACACGTTGATGAGCGTTGACCTTCATCGCAACACGTTGACCGGAATTGAACCAAGGCTACCGTTGACCGGAATTGACCTTCATCGTAGCGTGTTGACCGACATTGACCCAAGGCTACGCGTTGACCAGTGTAAACATAGTTTATACTCATACGTTAACTGGAGTCTACATAGTTTAGGCTCTTAAGGCGTTGGAGCGGGGAGGACCAGTTTATACTCGTATACGCCTAGGAGTTTTAGGAATCGGTTTAACCTCATGTACCCGTCGGAGTTTCAAGGAGATGCAATTTTTACTCATATACTCATCGGAGTGTATACCAGTGGCAATTTCATTGAAACGGCCAATAACGAACAAATATGAGAGAAAAACTACATCATTATACGCTCGGGGACCTGTTTTGGACCCGAGACATGACTCATGTCTCGACCTCGGCCAAGACACATGTTGTGTTTCTGCTGGCCGAGACACAAGTTGTGTCTCGGCTGGCCGAGACACATGAAGTGTCTCGGTTGGCCAAAGGGGGGAGAGAGAATATGGGAGAAAGAGTTGAGAGAAAATAGAGGAGAGAGATAGAGTAGCCAGCCTAAGGCATGGGTGTAGGGTGTTGTACAATGGATATTTGTGTTCCCCATCATATTTTGAATTCACTCTCTTTTTCATCTTCCTCCTCCTCCAAATTTCTTATCCAAACCTACTTCTTCATAACCATAACTCTCCTCTTTAGGATCTCTTAATCCCCTCTTTAAGGATTCTTGAACTCTTGTTATAAAAGAGTTTGAAGCTTCTTCTACCCCTCCTTTTGTTCTTGGCCGAAAATCACCTTCAAGTTCAAGGGTTTTCAAGTTCAAAACTAGGGCTTTTGGAATTGGATTAAAGCTCTTGATTTGGGTAAGCTTCTCTCCCTAGCCTCTTGTGCATTTGTTTGGTTTTGATTCATAAATTTGTAGGCCAAGTTTAGGGCTTATTGATCTCATGAATTGAAAAAATTGAAACTTGAAAGTGGGTATGTGAAAATGGCCGAAATTTTGTGGGAGGTTAAATGCAAAACGGGCTGAAAATTTGGGAGTTTGGGTTACATACCCATGGCCGAAATTTGTATGGGGTTATATTACAAAAGTGGCCAAAATTTTGGGGGTTTGGTTGCATACCCATGGCCGAAAATTTGAGGAGGATGGATGTGGGCTTATGGCCAAAATTTTGGAGGGGGTTATATGCAAAATTAGCCAAACTTTCTTGAGGGAGTTTTGTGCAAAAGTGGCCGAAATTTTGATGTTGAGGGTGATGGGTTTTCCCCTTTCAATCATGGCCAAATTTTGTATGTGCCCATGGCTACCATTGAGCCTTGAGCACAAAGGGTATTTTGCCCAAAATTGATCATGAGGGTCTTTAATGCAAATTGAACCCATTGTTTGCATGTATGGATCCCGTAGGTTTAATTAGACTTCAACCATAAAATCTCATTTTATTTGTGGTATTTTAGTTAAAGTTTATAATTTCCCTTTTTAATTTCGGGTCCTTAAATTTGCGATTGTACCTGATCCGCTAATTTTCGTTACAGGTTTGTCATGTCTCCACAACGGCCGTGTTTTCCTAGGAGCCGATCGACTTCATAGCATAGCGATAGGGAGGCTCCTGTAGCTTCCTCATACGGGGTGAGCTTTTATAAACTTTGCGAATTTTATATTCTGTACTTTGAACCCTCGTTTGTCTCCTTGGCGAGTCATTCGGGAAGAGTCGATGTCCACCTTTGCGGGGATTGAAGCTTTAAAAGATGTGTTTTGCTTGGCCAATACACGTCTTTAGGCATATGGGACGATTTCATGTTGTATTACACTCCATAGGGCGGGGTATATTATCTCGTTATTTGCGTGATAATGTACATTGTCTCTCCCATGTAAAATAGTTGAAATCGTCTCGCCAATTGACTAAGGAGTGACTCTATCCCGCTGATCTGTGAGATGAGTTCAATTCCTTATCTAGTTTTAGTAACAATTGTCTAATTGTGCATTATCTGTTTAGTTGAATTTCTGCAGATGGGTTCCTACCTCATGCCACGAGCGGTTGTAGTAGGGAAACTTTCACCACTAATGCTGATAAGCTGCTTATTGATTCAACTCCTCAGTTTGATCCGACTGGTTCTGAGTAGGTTCCTCAGCTAGTACGAGATGGGGGTCGTCGTACTTGTAGGTATATAAAACTGCCTGTAGGCCCTTTAACGCAGCTCGACGACGCCGATTCGACAAACCGACCATCGGGCGACGTTTGCAGACACGATCATTAGTCCACAACACCGAAGCTAAATCGGCGAACCAAGTGGCCCGCGTGCTCACCGGCCACCTCCAAGTGGCCTGCACGCTCACCGGCCACCTCCAAGTGGCCAGCGTGCTCACCGGCCACCTCCAAGTGGCCCGCACGCTCGCCGGCCACCTCCAAGTGGCCCGCACGCTCGCCGGCCACCTCCAAGTGGCCAGCGTGCTCACCGGCCACCTCCAAGTGGCCCGCACGCTCGCCGGCCACCTCCAAGTGGCCAGCGTGCTCATCGGCCACCTCCAAGTGGCCCGCACGCTCACCGGCCACCTCCAAGTGGCCAGCGTACTCACCGGCCACCTCCAAGTGGCCAGCGTACTCACCGGCCATCTCCAAGTGGCCCGCACGCTCACCGGCCACCTCTAAGTGGCCCGTACACTCACCGGCCACCTTGTGCCCAAGGCATAGTGAGGGTTGCCTATAAATAGCCCCCCCCCTTTGTTCATTTGAGGAGGTTAGATTTTGGAGAGGCGAAGCCCTGCTGGATTGGAGACTCAGAACTTAAAAAGATCTCAACTTTGGGACTTCGAGGACTTGCTCATCCAGATCTGGTGCTCGGCGATCGTCAACGCCAAAAAAGGCAGGTGTTCGAGAGGACCGGATCTCAGATCTACGCAAGCGTACTCCGGATCAAAGCTTGGTCTTTGATCCCGAGGTTTGGACGATTTGTTCCTTGGTGAACTAATCCCCCCCGGCTATTATTTCCTTAGTAAAATAATACCCGTCGTACTGTGTAGATCCGACCGGATCTAGATCGTGCGGTGGTCAACGGATCAACCCCCGGCGCAGGCAAACAACCCACGCAAGCGAGCGACCGCAAAACAGGAGCTCGCGATTTGTTCGACAAATAAGGAAAGTTGTAATTTTTACTTTTTGTTGATTTCTTGTAACCGGATCTTATAAAAAGACCGGATCTTTATAATCGATAAACAATTACAAGAGTGTGCAATAGAATCAATGAAGAAAGATACGATTTTCCCCGCGAATAATCTGGCGACCAAAGTGGGAGCCACCGATCTCGCTGCCGAGATCGTTGCGTCGCAGCCGCGGATCCCGATCCCGGTCGTGGAGGAGGTCGAATACGAGTTCGACCAGTAGAAGTTCGAGGAGTACTTGTCGTCCTCGTCCGGATCAACCTCCCCCCGCAAGTCCAAGAAGTTCTCCGCCAGGAGAAAAGCTCGTTGGTATGAAGATGTTGAAAACACCAACGAAGATCTCGCCCCGTTGGATGCCAAAGTCGCATTGGGTGAGATCCTTCCAATTTCCAACCAGGTCAAGCCGATTCCTGCCAATTCCTCCGTCACCAAAGGAGTGGTGACTCTCTCGAAGAGAGCCCGCCAAAGGCGACGCCAACGCTTGGCCCAAGAATTCACGAAGGCAATGGAATCCACGGATGGAATCCGCTATAACGCGAGTCCGAAGAACAAGAGAGGCAAACAGCCTCAACAACCGATGAATGGCAGCTCCTCCAAGCCGCCAACGAACGAATGGATCCGTGTCAAACGGAATCGTTCGACACTGGAGGAGCGCATTCGCAAGCGCCGCGCACTGTCAGCGCAGGCACGGGCTCAAGTCCAAGAAGCCCATAGAAGACTGCAGAAGGAGGTAGCAAAGAAACCACCACCAACCCGCCAAGTATGGAGGCCGAAATCTGAAGCGGTGATTCAGGCTAAGGCACAATCGTTACAGCCTTCGAAGCAGGTTCAACCTCCGGCGAGCCAACTTAAATCGCCGATAATCCCCATAGATGCTCCGGGAGATCCCGCAGGACCATCCCGAAGAAGGAGGTTAGTTTTGGAACGCATCAGTCCAATTCCCGATGAAAGAGGCAAGGCTCTAGTTCAAGAACGTTTGGGCCCGATGAAGAAGCCCCGAACGACTCAACTTGCTGGGGGTTACCATCATTTTCAGCATGACAAGGAGTTCAAGGCTGCTGCGCGCGCTAATTTGCGCATCGAAGTCCAGGAGCCCGCTGAGAACTGGCGCCCACAAAGGCATGTTTCGAGGCGCGTAACTTTTGAAAGCCCGAAGAAGGCAGTTCACCCTCAGAAGGAAACGTTGTCGTCCGATGACGATGACGTTATACCTGGGAAATCATTCCAACACACGATAGGTTGCTCCGACTTTCAAACGGACGAGCTGTACTATCGTGCTGGGGGTACGGGCAAAGCCAGAAAGAGGAGTCCTCAAAGACTAGAGACTCAATGCCCCTGTTCCAAACTCATTCGGGCGGTATTGTCTGAGTGTAACTGCATCAAGACGGTCCCCGAAAGAGTTTCGGTTTTCGAGAGGCTCAGCACTGAAACGCCAAAGCCAAGGCCTAGTCGTTTCCGACGAAGAAGAACGGTGGTCGAAGATGGAGAATTTCCGAGGGTCACCGCTAATATGACCAGTAAAAGGACATCGACACAAGGTAATCTCGAGTCGATTCTGAAAGCATCCCGGCGTCTAACCCGTCTGCAGCCTGGAGCCATCGCACGAGGAACTTACGGTAGGGTTCGGACAAGAGTACCTTCAGAAGGTGAAGAGTCGGATGCCTGCTCTGCGGTCGCATCAGATAATACAGCATCCAGTGAGGGGGAACCCCGCGAATCGCTGATGATAAGCGCGGAACAAGTGGCCAAGATGCTCGAAGAAGCCATGGCTAAACAGCAAGAGAGCTTCAAGTTTGAAATGCAGATGGCCATGCAGACTATGAGAGAGATGCATGACCAACAAATCCAGGCATTGAGGAACCAACAAGGCGAACCAAGTCGTCGTAACCAGAACAATCTGGAAGATGAGGACACAGGTGCAAATGAAACTCATAACGCCAATAACCCTCCCATCAATGCAGGGGGTGGCAATGAGGATGCTAGTCACAACACCACGCTTCCACCTCAGAATCGTGCTGACGAAAACTCGAGTGAAAGTCTGAAAATCAAAAACCTCGAAAGCAAGATCAATACATTGATTTATGCTCAAGAGGTGAAGAAAACGGGCATTCCTTGTCCATACCCAAGAGAATGGGAATCAATCCCATATCCGGCGAAGTTCAACCTAATCAACTTCACGCCGTTTGATGGGAAGGGTTCCCCCACTCAGCATGTGATTTACTTCAAATCGCACCTGGGTGTTATCTCCGGCAATGAGCCTCTGATGGTGCGGTCATTTGTTGGCACTCTTCGCGGAGCCACCTTCGATTGGTATCGCCGCCTCAAGCCAGGAAGCGTGAATAGCTGGGACGACATGGAGACAAAATTCCTCGCTAACTTCTTTGACGATGACACCGAGATATCCATCGGAATGTTGCTCGACGAGAAACAAAAGGACGGGGAATCAGTCGATACCTTCGTCAAGAGGTTCCGGAACAAAGCATTGAATTGCCGGGACCCGATCACTGAGGAGTTTATTCTCCAGACCTGCCACAATAATCTTTTGTTGGACGTGTTGGAAGCAATGGGGACAGTACCGTCCAACACTTGGAAAGACTTGAAGGTCCAAGGGGAACAAGCCGAACACTTTCTCCGAAGGAAGAAGGCCGAGAGGAGTCAATCGACGACTAATCCTCTGAACACGAAATTCACCGCCCGTGGTAAGGGCAAGACACCTGCAGCGGATGTTGATGCTAATCAAACGTCGCAACAGCAGTCCCGGAGACAACAGAAGACTTCGGATCAGAGGCCTCAAAAAGAGTACTCCTTCAAGGACGAAGATGTTCCAGCCATCTTCAAATCCCTCCTTGAAAATAACAAGATCAAGCTCCCACCGATCACGAATCAGGAGAAAGCTGATGATACTGCGGATCCGAAGTACTACACGTACCACAGGAGGATCCTTCATCCCACCAAGGCCTGCTTTACTTTAAAGAATAGCATCCAGACCTTGGTTGAAGCCGACGCCATAACGCTAGAGTAAGCCAGTGGAGAACGGCATAACTCAGACTGGTATAAGAGTATAAACTGCTTCCTAACACTCCGATAAGTATAAGAGTATAAACTGCTTCTTAACACTCCGAAGAGTATATGAGTATAAACTGCTTCTCAATCCTCCGACCGGTATAAGAGGTTAAACTGCTCCCTGATACTCCAATAGGTATACGAGTCTAAACTATTTCTTACCATTGACGGGAAGTTTCTGGAGAGTGCCATGCGTGGTATTCTTAAGGATAACCCGATCATGCAGCTGATACGATGATAAACCCAGTTTTGTAAGAAAAGCTGGGGGTGGATAATTCATGTAACGGGAAGTTCCCGAAAGAATGTTACATGTAATTTTCTTAGGGATACCTGATCATTACAAATAAGGTGATAAACACTAAACTCCTAATTTCCGAACACTCTTTTGCTGGGATGAAATTTGATCACTTCATTGGATCAA
This sequence comes from Asparagus kiusianus, assembly GCA_022839385.1. NCBI lineage: Eukaryota > Viridiplantae > Streptophyta > Magnoliopsida > Asparagales > Asparagaceae > Asparagus > Asparagus kiusianus. The sequence continues at coordinate 103,319 of BQKN01062318.1, forward strand.
TTTTCCCTCACAAAACTCTCATTGGTGTTTGACGACTCATAGTCTCCCACCACAGAATCCCCCACCGATCAAACTAATTGACGACGGGACCACCAAAATTCTTTCCTATTTAATCCATTCAAACTTCTGCTATGTTCGTGCACTCAACACTTTCATGTTTAGAGTCCAGATATAATGCTTAGAATTTTGATCATTGACGACTTGTCAAAACCCCTTTTTGTTAAGTCTTTATCACTTAACATCAGGATCCCCCTTTGAGTGATTTGTACGAATCAACATTCCTACGGTGATTTGTACTCTCACTCTTACTTTTCACTTGGTCAAACCTTCCTACAGTTAGGGCCAAAACCAAAATCCCCTCTCGATTCCTTCAATGAACGAGAGGCCCACAAATCGAACGATCAAACCTTCTTACAGTTAGGATCGTTTTAAACCTCCCACTTGATCAAACCTTCCTACAGTTAGGACCACAATAAAAATCCCCTCTCGATTCCTCCAATGAATGAGAGGTCCACTTTCAAATCGAGTGATCAAACCTTCCTACAGTTAGGGTCATCTCAAACTCCCGCTTGGTCAAACCTTCCTACAGTTAGGACCAAAACCACGATTCACTCTCGATAAACGAGGAATTCATCTTTAGTTCGGTAATCAAACCTTCCGACAGTTAGGTATAGACGGTAAAAATTATCGCGGCGGATTAAGTGAACGAATTCGCCCACAGAACAGGACCACCCTCTCTTAGGTGGAAAGCCTACCGTAGCCACTAAGTGGATTCGCTGGCACACGAGCCCCTACATTGGCCGCACCCGCCAAATCGCAGGGATCCGCCAGCGAGGCGAATCCGCCTTCACTAACTAAATCTGCTCGCAAAGGAGGTACTCAAATCCGCCCTCATTTGCCGAAACCACTTGAGCCACGTCTGCCTACGTGAGCCGAAGGCCGGGTTTCCAGGGACAACCCTTCCCTGCTTCCCACGATGCGAGAGGAGGAGGGTACAGTGTCCCAGGTCCGTCAGACGGCCGCCCGCGGTTCAAGCGAATGAGACAGGCGCCGGACCGGCCTGCATACTCATAAATGCGGGTCACCTCACCCATCAAGAGGAAGAGCCAAAGCCGTCGGCGCGCCGCAAGCTATCTGGAACTAGCTTTGACGCGAGACGTCCATTCTCCCATCCCTATTCAGACATAGGGAGAGGGGAGGAGGCACCACACCCCAGGACTGCCAGAGGGTCACTCGGTACCTCGCCGTACAAGTGAGCGGACAGTTACCAGAGCCATCGGCGTCCACATAAATGCAGCTTACCTCACTCCAAGCAAAAGGTCAGAGCCACCGGCGCTCAAGGAACTGGCCAGACCCACTTGAGTGTCTGTTAGCCACTGTCACGAGTACGAGGAGGGACCTTCCCACTCCTACACGACATAACACAACACGTCGTCCCACCAACAACCGCTTGTTGTACAAAAGGACAGTCGGATGTCTTGGAACAGTGTATGGTCACATCCCATAATTCAAGGAGCAGTCAAACTGCCTCCTTCCCATTTAAGGGCTTCTTTCAGCAACCTTAAGGGGGATCGAGATCGAAAATCGGCCAATAGACCAAGAGCTTGATCGATCAACCAAGAGAGGAAGAAGCTTTTTGCATACCCCTGCATTACAGCGCCATCTTCTAGCTCCGAGCTCCGATCGCCGGCGAGCCAGAAGAGACGAACTCCTTCACCTCGAGCTTCTACTGAGTACTGAAGCTCTCCAGCAACCTCGGTCGAACCGTCCAAGGGAAGCAGACTCAGCACGAGCACCGAGCGAAGCATCCTATAGCTACCTTAAAGTCCCCACGATTAAACAAGGAGGGCCTTCCCTCTGCTTCTGTTGTAATTCAGATTGATTTAGTTTGTAATAAGCTTTCTTATCAATACAAACAAAATCCCCCATTCTCAGGAAAATCAGGAATTTACACCTACAGAAGATGGCGACCACAGTGGGAGAAGCTGTTTCTTCAAACGAAATGGTGGTAGCTCAGTTCGACGAGGTTGCTGTTGGGACAACGGTGGAGTCCCTAGAGATCGAGTTCGACCAGGCCAAGTACGAAGAGTACTTGTCTTCCTCCTCTTCCGGTGGCGAAGCGTCCCGCAAACGCCACAGAGTCATGCGCAGGAGCCGACCTCCGACGGTCAAGGCTCCCGCTCCAGAAGACTCTATCCGAGTCTCGACAGGGAAGCCCACCCCAAACACTCTTGAGGCTAAGTCCCAGATCGAGAGTGTGAAGGGAGGGTCTACTAGATGGGTCGCCAAACGAACCTCGGTAACACCCGTCACCGTGGAGACATCGGTTCGCTCCGGCACAAACCACGCTGTCATAGCCCGCGCGGACGCTCTCTCTACTGGGAAAGCTCGCCAACAGCAACGACAGACGCTGGTCGGGCAGAAAGCCCAGACCTCCGCTTCACGCGATGGCTTAGATCACCACACAGGCCCGAGAAGCGAGAAGCAAATTGGCAACTCGTCCAATGTCGGGAGGCCCTCCAAATCAGGAGCGCCAACCGAGGAGGAGGAGGCTGCCCGCTCAGGTGGACTTCGCTTTTCAGGTCACATCCCTGACGCGAGTAAACCACCCCAAGCGAGGGGCCCCATCAGGACGGGCGAATCCTCGAAAGCTGGCGAGCCTCGTCATAATCTTTTGGCGGATGAACGCAAAGACAAGAAGGTAGGCGACACTTCGCGAGTCCACTCGCTCAAACGAAGGGTTGAAACTCGCCTGCGCGCTGGAGTTCGCCTAGACGCGAGGACTCGCCCATCAAAGCGAGATCACCTAACTCCAGCACCTCATCACTCTGCCTAGCGTGCACCGGGGGATACGTCTAAAGGCCCCTCGTGTACACACCCAAGCGATCCTTCTAATACTGGGGGTTGTCACCAACTACCCACAGGGGATCTCCGAGACTATCTGACTCGCAAGCGCACTATACATGAGGCGAACCCTCAGTGCCATTGTGAAAGGCTCATCCACACGGTGCTCGCCGACTGCCAATGCTTGGGAACGGCGAAACCTTCGGTGTTTGAAAGACTTTCTCAGCAAGCTCCACGACGGAGGACCTCCCGTCGAACTCGTCGTCACCAAAAAAGGCGTGCTACTGATGATCTGGAGCTCCCGTCCGCCACAATCAACATTACGGACAAGGGTAAGGCAGTATTCTCCGATACCTCGGATTCAGATTCTATTCTGGGACCCAATCCTCGGTTCGCCCGACGTGGTCAAGGCGGCATATACCAGCGAACCCGTAGTCGCAAGGGAGCGAGCATTGGGTTTGATTACTCTACCCTAGTCCCTCCCTCCTACGGCGAGGACGAAGTTCATTCGGCGGCTGTCACGTCCTAAACATCACATTCGGGACGAAGCACGCCGGCGGGAGTACACATGATCGAGCTCACCCACGAGCAGACGATGACTCAAAAGCTGGAGGAACAGCAAGCGACCATCGACTCTCTGCGGGAAATGATGGAGCAACTTCTGAATAAGAAGAAGAAGAAGAAGCGGGCCCAACGCCCCTTACCCCGACAAACTGGGGATAGGGAGTGGGTACCACCCCGCCGTCCTACGACGGAAATGGAAGACAACAGTAATCCGCAATCTGATTACTCTTCCAAGACGTTGTTAGGGACGTCACACACCGGGGACGGCACCGTGACAAGAGGTTCGATGAATTCCGAGACCAGCTTAACGCGCTGAAGCTTCAGCAAAACATGAACAAGCTGGGGGTGATTCGTCCCTACCCCATTGAGTGGGATACAGTCTCATACCCGGCGAAGTTCAAACCAATCAGCTTGGTGCAGTTCGACGGCAAGGGTTCGCCCTCTCAACACATTTACTACTTCATGGCCCAGACTGGGTTCCTTACGGGGAATGACGCTATTCTTACGTGACTATTCATAGGCACCCTCAAAGGGGTGGCCTTTGAATGGTTCCGCAAGCTGGAGCCCGGCTCTATCAAATCATGGGTCGACGTTGAAAGGCTCTTTTTGGCCCGCTTCTTCGACGACGATACGGAAGTATCGATGGCCACCCTCCTGGCCGAAAAACAACGAAAGTCGGAATCAGTCAATGATTTTTTAAAGAGATTCTGGAATCGGTCCGTCCACTGTCGGGACCAAGTCTCCGAGTCAACACTGATCGAGATGTGTCGTAACAACCTATCCATCCACATCCTATCCAAAATAGGCGCGGTGGAAACCCGGACGTGGAAAGAGCTTGTTCGCCAGGGCGAACAAGTAGAAAACATGATCAAAAGGCTCGAGGCCGAAGAACCGCAGCCTAAGAAGGGAACCACAGAGCCAACTGCGCCAAAGAACCCCCCTCGAGCGAGAGGAAAAGAGATCATGGCGGTCGATTCCGCCCCAGTGCCAAAGACTGCCCAGAGGCCAAAGCCCAGACAGTTTGAACAGCGTCCCCCGCGGCACTATGACTTCAAAGAAGATCAGGTGGTGGCAACGTTCGATACTCTACTCAAGAGTGGTCGAATCAAACTGCCAGAAGCCACGAAGCCGGAGGAGGCAGACAAAACCGGCGACCCAACCTACTGTGCTTATCACAGATTCCTGGGTCACCACACCACTAAATGCTACGTCCTCAAGGACAAACTCCAGGCCCTCTATGACGCGGGGGTCCTGAAGAAGGAGAAGGTCCAGAAACAGGTGACCACAAACATGATCACCTTGAGCTTTGGGACAAACCTTCCAGAGGTCCAAGCTCCGGCGGGGGTAGTTCCTATCCCCAAAGCAGTTTTGAAGATCACCAACGACGATCCTCACAACCAGCGAGAGAAGGGCTTGGTCCCGCAGACCCTGCCATCGGGGCAGATAATGTGGGTTCATCCAGACCTCCTCGACGATGAATAGTGGACTGCAAGGCCCTCGAAAGAGGCCAAGAAGAAGCACTGCAACGTCATCTATGCCACCCCAGACAAATATGACATAGCGGTGGCCGCCTTAACCGATTCCGAGGAGGACACCAACGTCTTCGCCACAAGGGTGGGAAAGGAGTTCGCGAAGGAATATCCCACGAGGGCGGAGAACACGGCAAGACCTCCCGCGAGGGCAGCCGCAACAACTCCCCCTAATCCAGATGCACCCAGCTCGAGTCGCCAACCTTTCCGGTTCGACGTGCTCGCACAGCTAAAAAGCATCCCTGCGCGAATCACTATGTACGACCTCCTCCGGTTGTCCAGGTCTACTCGCGAGGCCTTGCAAGAGGCTTTGGCCGATTCAGAGGCATTCGCCACCCATTTCTCAAAGGAAGCAGAAGCGGAACGAGGATGCACAACCTGCTGTCAAGTCTCCGAAAGACGAGTTCCGTGCATCACTTTCACTCCTGAAGACATGCTCATCAAGAACACGTCTCACGATCGACCGCTGTACTTCACGGGATACGTCAGATCGACGAGAGTGGATCGGATCCAAGTTGACCCGGGTTCCGCGTTGAGCATCGTGCCTCTGAAATTGATCAAGCACTTGGGGATACCGCCAAAGCGCTTGTCCTCAACCACCACGACTATTTTCGGCTTCAACGCTACGGGGACGCGACCGCTGGGCAAAATCCGCCTGAAGTGCCGCATAGGCGAAATGAAGACGGAGGTGACCTGCTATGTCATTGATGCCGAGCCCTCCTACAACGTGCTCTTAGGATGCCCGTGGATCCACGGCAACCGAATAGTCCCATCCACCCTTCACCAATGCTTGAAGTATGTCGACGACTATGAACGTGTGAGGACTGTAGTGGCCGACAGACAACCCTTCAAAGGCGTCGAGAACTACTTTACAGACTCTCTGCTGTATCAGGACCCCATCGAACCGCCAGTCGAGGAGCCGGAAAGCGGCAACGAGGCAGATAGCGAACCTGAGTACGGCGACAATCTAATCCTAAATGACTTCGAGTCAATTGTAATTGGTTATGAGAGTCATCATGTAACCAACGCCGTTCAGGCGGAGAAGATTGTCATCAATGAAAAGTCCAACTTTGCTTATGTGTCGTCTTGCTCTACGTCTGATGATGATGAGCCTAACGACCTATGGTCGGAACTCTACTGAGATCCTTCCCTGCATCTGCCGGTATGCTCGTCATGAGCCGCCAAAACACAGCCGATCAAGTCATCACAAGCTGTATTCGTCGTGCCAGCCCAGAATAAATATCGAAAAGACATTATTTTCGGTCGAATCGATCGTCCCTTGCGCACGCTCTGGGATGAGTCTGAAGACGAGGATCCCGCGCCCTAGTTTTCGCAATACAGTCGAATTGCGAGATGCATGATGAGCAACATGGGGTATGATCTCACCCGTTTAGAGGGCCTCAATTATGGCCGGGGACGTAAAACGGTCATCCGACCTGCTTACGTACCTAAAGGGAAACCCCCAAATTACTTCAACAGGACTAGGAGAGGCCTAGGCTACTCCTCCTCCTCGTCGGATTTGTGTTTCCACGTCAACGAGGATTCCGACTATGCATGTTCAGGGGATCAATCGTCAGTGACCTCAGCATGGGACTCGGATGTCAGCATAAGGGACCTGTTCGATAACCTCACGGTCAACATGGCTACAATGGATCCCGCCAAAATGGCGGCAGATGAACAACTTCCGCTCTATGACGAGACGTGGGATCGCCATGTTAACGCCCAGTGGAGCAGTCGCTTCGAGCAGCGGGAGCCACCTACCGAAGACGAAGTCCTCCAGGTGAACATGGGCACTGACGAGAGTCCCAAGCCCATATTCATCAGCGGTAGCTTGCCTCCTCAAGAAAAAGAGGATCTCATTGCCCTCATACGGGAATACATCGACGTCTTCACATGGAATTACGAGGACATGCCTGGCTTGGATCCGCGGGTCGCCACGCATCGCCTCAACATCAGCCCAGACGCCAAGCCAGTCAAGCAGCAGCAAAGGCGGTTTCGTCCCCAGATCATGGAGGCGATCGAGGCTGAAGTAAAGAAACTCATCGAGTCCGGCTTCATCAGGGAGGAGCAACACCCCGACTGGGTGGCTAACATTGTTCCAGTACTGAAGAAAAACGGTAAGATCCGCATCTGCATCGACTTTAGGGACCTCAACATTGCGTGCCCCAAAGACGAATTTCCCCTGCCCATCACGGATGTCATCATTGACAACACGTACGGATTCGAGAGGATGTCCTTCATGGACGGTTTCTCAGGGTACAATCAAATCAAAATGCACCCCGAGGACGAAAAACATACCTCATTCAGAACTCCCATGGGGGTGTATTGCTACACGATCATGCCCTTTGGACTCAAGAATGCCGGCGCAACATATCAACGCGCCATGAGCATGATCTTTCGAGAGCACCTGCGAAAGACAGTGGAATGCTATGTGGACGATCTGGTCGTGAAAAGTCGCCACAAAGGCGACCACCTTCAAGACTTGAGGACAATGTTCGAGCTCATGAGGACTCATCAACTCAAGATGAATCCCACTAAATCATTCCTAGGGATGTCTAGTGGTAAGTTCCTCGGCTTCGTCGTCACCACGAAGGGGATCCAAATTGACCCTGACAAGGTACGAGCCATTCAGGAACTTCGACCGCCCCGGAACCTCAAAGAATTAAGAGGTTTCCAGGGATGATTGGCCTATGTCCGGAGATTCATCTCAAATTTATCGAGCAAATGTCAACCGTTCTCCAAACTTATGAAGAAAGGCACCTCCTTCGTATGGGACGAGCCTTGCCAGAAGGCCTTCGAGGATATCAAGGCGTACCTGTCGAATCCGCCTGTCCTCGCTGTGCCAATCTCAGGGAGGCCATTCCTCATCTATATACGCGCCATGGAACACTCCTTGGGTGCCCTCCTGGCACAAAATGATGACTCCGGCCACGAGCAAGGCATCTACTATCTGAGTAGAACCTTGCAAGGCGCCGAATAACGGTACCCGATGGTCGAGAAAGAATGTTTGGCCTTGGTGTTCGCTATCCAAAAGATGCGACACTACCTGGTAGGCCAGACGATCCATGTCATCTCCCGGATAAACCCTATTCGGGTCTTCATGACACAACCTGCGGCGTTAAATTGGCGCCTAGCTAGGTGGGCGCTTCTGCTCTCCCAGTACGACATCCACTTCATGCCACAGAAATCTGTCAAGGGGCAGGCCATATGCAATCTCATGGCCAGTCACCCACTGAGGACGGAGACCGACCTGTTTGAAGATCTGTCAGACAAACCTCCCGAAGCCAACATAACTTCGTTACCAGAGGTTTGGCAGATGTTCTTTGATGGCGCATCTCGCACAGGCACGAGCGGCTCTATTATTGCAGGAGTGGGGGTAGTATTCACTTCCCCACATAACTACGTGCTGCCCCGAGCCTTCTCTTTAACAGAGCCGTGCACCAACAACGTGGCTGAGTACAATGCGTTACTCATCGGGCTCGAATTGGCGAAAGAATTAGGGGTAAAATGCCTCGAGGTGTATGGCAACTCTCAGCTCATCATCAAGCAGGTGACTGGCGAATATGAAGTTAAGAATGACGATCTGATCCTGCTTCACAGAGCGGCGATCAAGCTGATAGAATCGTTCGAAAGCTTTCACATCGAACACATGCTACGTTCCAAGAACACGCACGCAGACGCCCTTGCTTCCTTGGCGGCCAACCTGGCCCAACCGCTGGGGACATCCCAATGGATCACGGTGGCAAGCAGAAAGCTCTTTCGACTAAAAGACGCTCCAGAAGCGAATGCCGCCCATCAAGTCTCAGATCATCCCAGTGCTGAGGATTGGCGTCTCCCGATCATCGATTACGTCCTATACGGCATATTGCCTGAAGATGCGAAGGAGCGAGAGTCCGTCCGAAGACGTGCTACGAGGTTCTATTACGATTCGACCACCAAGACGTTGTATCGAAGGTCATACGACGGCTTGTTGCTTCGATGTCTCTCAAAAGCAGAAGCGCAAGAGGCTCTACGCGAGGCCCACAACGGCATTGGCGGAGCTCACCAGCCCGGACCCAAACTTTGGGATCGCATACGAAGAACAGGCTACTTCTGGTCTGAGATGGTTCAAGACGTAGTTGCCTACGCGAAGCGCTGCCATGAGTGCCAAATCCACGCCAACTACATGCATCAGCCACCTGAAGACCTACACCCGACAAAGGCTTCGTGGCCTTTCGAGGCATGGGGGATGGACATAGTCGGACCAATATCCCCGCCATCGGCGAGAGGTCATCGCTTCATTCTCACGATCACCGACTACTTCTCTAAATGGGCCGAAGCCGTCCCCTTAAGAGAAGTCAAGACTAACGACGTGATAAAGTTTATCAAACACCATGTCATTTACCGATACGGCGTACCACGACGTATCATCCATGACAATGGCACGCAATTTGTCAGTCATGCATTCACCAGGTTCTGCGACAAGTTTTGAATACAGAACCTCTCTTCCACGGCCTATAACCCATCAGCAAATGGCTTGGCCGAGGCCTTCAACAAAACAATCATCAAGATTTTGACCAAGTTGACCTCAACCAGCAAACGCGACTGGAACGAGAAACTTGGCGAAAGCTTGTGGGCGTATCGCACGACGGTGCGCACACCGACTGGCCACACACCCTATTCATTGGTATACGGCTGTGAGGCCGTATTGCCATTAGAAATTCAGATCCCATCCCTCTGCGTCGTCTTGGCAACGGGAATGACGGTGGAAGACAACCACTGATAACGACTCGCCGAGCTCAAAGCGTTGGACGACAAGCGGCTGTAAGCTCAACAGCACATTGAGTTTTATCAAGCTCGAATGGCCAAGAACTTCGACAAGAAAGTCAAACACCGAGCCTTCAAAGAAGGGGAGCTCGTGCTCTCTGCTCGCCGACCGATGATCCTCACTTCCAAGAAGAAGGGGAAATTCCAGTCCAAATGGGAAGGACCATTCGTAGTAGAGACAGTCTACTCGAACGGCGCTTATCGCCTCGTCAAACCAAATGGCGATAAAATCATGATGCCTATCAATGGCAAATATTTGAAGAAGTACTATCCTTAGTTCTTTTTCGTCAACTCCCACGAGTGCAAGAGTTTAAACTGGCCCTCAAACACCCTCCAATTGGTACACGAGGCTAAACTGTTCCTACTCTACCCGCTCTGGCGAAAGCCTCTGGCGGAACTCAATTCGCCTATCTTTTCCAATGGGACGGCAAATCCACTAAGTCGTTCATATCACGACAAAGGCAATCTCAATTCGCCGAACCTCCTCAATAGGATGGCGAATCCACCGAAGTCGCTCACATCGCGGCAGGTGAAATCAACTCGCCAATCCTCCTCAATAGGATGGCGAATCCACCAAAGTCGCTCACATCGCGGCAGGCAAAACCAACTCGCCAATCCTCTTCCAAAGGATGGTGGGTCCTCAAAGTCGTTTTAATCACGACATCCCCTATCACGTTAACACTAAACCTCTGACAATACTAACTCGCCGATCCTCTTCCAAAGGATGGTGGGTCCTCAAAGTCGTTCCAATCACGACATCCCCTGTCACATTAACACTAAACCTCTGACAAAACCAACTCGCCAATCCTCTTCCAAAGGATGGTGGGTCCTCAAAGTCGTTCCAATCACGACATCCCCTGTCACGTTAACACTAAACCTCTGACAAAACCAACTCGCCGATCCTCTTCCAAAGGATGGTAGGTCCTCAAAATCGTTCCAATCACGACATCCCCTGTCACGTTAACACTAAACCTCTGATAAAACCAACTCGCCAATCCTCTTCCAAAGGATGGTGGGTCCTCAAAGTCGTTCTAATCACGACATTCCCTGTCACTTAACACTAAACCTCTGACAAAACCAACTCACCAATCCTCTTCCAAAGGATGGTGGGTCCTCAAAGTCGTTCCAATCACGACATCCCCTGTCACGTTAACACTAAACCTCTGACAAAACCAACTCACTAATCCTCTTCCAAAGGATGGTGGGTCCTCAAAGTCGTTCCAATCACGACATTCCCTGTCATGTTAACACTAAACCTCTGACACAATCCACTTATCAGTCCTCTCCAGAAGGATGGTAGGTCCCCACGGTCGCTCCCATCGTGACAAGACCCCATCAAGTTAATGATCACCTCTGATGATTGGCGCCGTTATTCCTACGAATGACGCAACCTAAGTAATGGCCTACCACGCGACGTGTTATTACTTCTGTCAATAGCCACACCCCTACGTCCCTGAGCTATTTAACCTATGCCAGATATCTTAACATTTCCTTAGGATAACTGATGGATAGAGTCTACCCTGTGAGGACTCCTACCGCAATTAATTGCCACATTCACAAATGACGACAATTGTCGAAGGGGTTCGGTAGACAACTTGTCTGGACTACTCGCCGAGGGGCGAGTCGAAGTTGACCTCTTTAGTTGGCCACAGGAGCGAACGATTGTTCTCTGCTGCAAGCCAAGTGTTACTCTCTTGAGCCCACCGGAGCTACAACGTGAAAATCGGAATCAACCTGATCCCACGCTGTTAGCAACCGAGAGCAGAACAAGGGTCCAAGATGACTAAGATCAAAACAGAACAGTCAGAGGCTCACCAAGTTCAACTCAAGTTCCCAGCAGCACAAACAAAAAGAAAAGAAGACCGTGCATGCAAAGCAAGGATAAGCAAAACAATCAAAAAAGCCACGACGGGCTGAAATTTACATAAGTTTTCAGTTTAAGTATGGTGCCCGGGGCACCAACCAAGTAGACAAAAAAAAAGAGGGGGGCAGGCGTTAGAGGAAGGGCAAGCATTACAAGAATTTGAGCAGGCTGAAGGAGCCGATCTTAGCTTTGATCGCAGCCCGCTCCGCCGCACGACGGATCCTCGCCTTCTCCTTTCGTTCCTGCTGCCGCTTGGCTAAGTCCACCTGGCGGTCCGCTTCTTCCTGGCGAAGGAGTTAGAGCTCTTGGTCCACCATCGCGGCAGCCTCGCTGAGCCTCCTCGCCTCGTGCTCACGCTCTCGCAGCTTTGCCTCGCCACGCAAAGAGCCGGCATCCTCGAAGAAGGCTCGGTCTAAGTAGGCGTCCATCCGGTCCAGCACCGTTTGGCGCCGCTCTCGCAGGCGTCTGAGCTCGGCCTCCTTCGCCAGAATCCACTTTGCCCTCTCTTCACGCTCGAGCAGGAGGTGCAGTGGGAGGGGCGGTGGCACGTCGGAGAGGTCCTCATAAGCCAGTTCCTCAAGGCGATACATCCACCCCTCCACACGTTCAAGCTCCCGCTCACATCGCTGAGTGAGAGAGGCATCACCCGCGCGGCGGACCGCCTCCAGACCAGCTTCCACAAGAGAGAGCGCGTCGTAATATCTCTCGCCACCCACGCTGACCTCTAGGGTGATCCCGTACACCAAGTCCACCAACCGCTTGAGCGGTACGAAAGCGGGGTGAGCCACGGGGTCCGGAATAGGATAAGCCCGAACCGGGCTCGCGGGGGCAGCAGCCGGAACACCGGCGTCGACGACGGTGGCGGAAGAGCCGACACCCTCGGAACTGCTGTGATCGGAGGAGGAAGCCATGAGGAAAGGAAGTTTCTTCTTTTTCTTTCGCTGAGACCTTTTTGCTGGCAGATTGCTCTCGAAACAGCCAAGACTATGCTAAAAAA
>BQKN01062318.1:133506-155612 GCA_022839385.1 Asparagus kiusianus
GGCCCGCACGCTCATCGGCCACCTCCAAGTGGCCCGCACGCTCATCGGCCACCTCCAAATGGCCAGCGGTCTCACCGGCCACCTCCAAGTGGCCCGCACGCTCGCCGGCCACCTCCAAGTGGCCAGCGTGCTCACCGGCCACCTCCAAGTGGCCCGCACGCTCACCGGCCACCTCCAAGTGGCCCGCACACTCGCCGGCCACCTCCAAGTGGCTAGCGTGCTCACCGGCCACCTCCAAGTGGCCCGCACGCTCACCGGCCACCTCCAAGTGGCCAGCGTGCTCACCGGCCACCTCCAAGTGGCCCGCACGCTCACCGGCCACCTCCAAGTGGCCCACACGCTCGCCGGCCACCTCCAAGTGGCCCGCACGCTCACCAGCCACCTCTAAGTGGCCCGTACACTCACCGGCTACCTTGTACCCAAGGCACAGTGAGGGTTGCCTATAAATAGGCCCCCCCTTTGTTCATTTGAGGAGGTTGGATTTTGGAGAGGCGAAGCCCTGCTGGATTGGAGACTCGGAACTTAAAAAGATCTCAACTTTGGGACTTCGAGGACTCGCTCATCCAGATCTGGTGCTCGGCGATCGTCAACGCCAAAAAAGGTAGGTGTTCGAGAGGACCGGATCTCAGATCTATGCAAGCGTACTCCGGATCAAAGCTTGGTCTTTGATCCCGAGGTTTGGGCGATTTGTTCCTTGGTGAACTAATCCCCCCCCGGCTATTATTTCCTTAGTGAAATAATACCCGTCGTACTGCGTAGATCCCGGATCTAGATCGTGCGGTGGTCAACAGATCAACCCCCGGCGCAGGCAAACAACCCACGCAAGCGAGCGACCGCAAAACAGGAGCTCGCGATTTGTTCGACAAATAAGGAAAGTTGTAATTTTTACTTTTTGTTGATTTCTTGTAACCGGATCTTATAAAAAGACCGGATCTTTGTAATCGATAAACAATTACAAGAGTGTGCAATAGAATCAATGAAGAAAGATACTATTTTCCCCGCGAACAGTACTTTACGACAGTTGATCACAGATGCTCTCCTTACTGAAGACTCCAGCTCTACTCAGGCTTTAAAGAAGCCAGATTACTTGTTCGGTGATCATGTTGAGGATCCAGATGTGTTGAATATTGATGATGAGCGTTGGCTGAACGATGATGGCGGAAGTCCTATATACATTCCTTGCACTCCTCATCAGTATTCATTTGGACATTTAGAGGCGCAAGCTGTGAGGCGAGAGATGTCTTGGTGTCTTATAGATGATCACGAGCGTGTCCACTGTGGACTTATTACTCAGCATAAGACCACGGGTTCAAACGGGTTTTTCTATATTCGTGGCCTTCGACCAGGTATTCTAAGACTTGATACAGCACCGTCGGATGAAGTGTTGATAGCTACAAACACAGTGAGAAATCACCTCGCCAGACTTGGGAGGAAATTCTCTATGAGAGAGTGCATGTATTATGGTTGGGTTCACTCGCCGCCCAAGAGGTGGTGGACTCGCATGACGAGTTATGTCCTCGGACGCTGGGAGAATGAATTGGAGCGCATCGGGTTGTATGTATCTGTACGTGCCACCATGTATGGATTACCGATCAGTAAACACTATTTTCAAGCATTGTTAGAGCTCTACAACCTTGACACCAACACTTTCTTAACTCGCAATAGAAAGCTTGGGTTAGCTCTTCATGAGATGCAAAAGGTTTCCGGCCTTCCGATGGGAGATTACCCGTATCAGGAGTATTTTTCTTTGAACCAGCAGCTAAAATAGTTAAAGAGAGCTTCTTCCAACATCATGACACGTTCTGGGATCTTATGTGTCCACTATCAGACTACTCTAGTCAGTATGGGCTCCATGCTGAAGAAGAAGGTTCAGATAAGCTTGAAACAATTTGCTGATCACTTGTTTCAGCATTTAGAGAGTAACTCTGGTGAAGCTATTTGTGAGTTAGCTCCTCTGACTCCTTCAGTAATTAATGATCTGATTGAGAGGACCAACGCTTGATCATTTACTACTTCGTTTCCAACGGGGACCAAGTTTTAGACCTTCTTGTGGCATGCACAGAAGCGTATTCGGCCCATGACTCTTCTGGCGGTATCTTACCAGATTAAGGTTGAAGAAATGTGTCATCCCATACTAGTTTTCTGACACTTTACCTATTGAGGTTCTATTCCCGACTGTTCAGCTCGCTCATGGGAAGATCTCTCTCTTCTTCTGGCGATGGTTGTCGATATACATTGTGGGCTCAGATATCTAGTCGATAGTCTTACACAGACGGGGTCCGATCCGTCGACCGAGATTCCTTCCGTGAAGGTAGAGTTCCCATATACATATCTGATGACATGGCACGTTCTTCATCATCCTGATATGATGTCAGCGCCGAGCTCCGCTAATACCTCTGTGATGCTCTTGCAATCATTAGAGGAGAGCAAATGGTTTGCGAAGACTTTCACGGAGGCGAAGTAAGAGCTTCAAATCCACAAGTGTTGGGAGTTTTTCAAATGTTTTCCTCATTTTTCGGGTCACTACGGCGATGTGTTGATTGATGAAGAGAAGCCAGGGACTGGTCAGACTTCTCTCGATATAGGTTGCTTCCATTGGTTGATAAACATTCGTCCCAGATACCTTGTCTTTCGGGTGAAGGGTCATTGCCATATAGAGCCTTATTTGCCCTATTGGTTCGCTCGTCAGTTCGGTTACGACCAACTATATGTTGGGAACCCGAACCGCGGTTTGAGGATTGAGGGAAGTCTTATAGACGGTGTTCGAGCATGGCTTTGGACTATGACAAGTTGCACGGGCGCCACCTTCACTCTCCCTACATCAAATGCAAGTCATAACTTACCTTTCTCAGCTGCAAGTGGCTTATTTCAACGAATGAGCTCATGAATGTGAAAGACATCACAGAGTTAGAAGCCGAATATTTAGTTCGAGCTACTGTTGAGGCTGCTCATGATGTTGAGCTTTTGAAAAAGCAGGGGAAGAAGCCTGTCATATCTTCCCACAGAGGCAGAGATAGGGTGGAGGATGAGGAGGAGCTAATTCCTACCGATGACGATGAGCAGACTTCCAAAGAATACCTTCGAGATATGGATATCGGACTTAGAGGCGATGAGGAAGAAGTTGAGACAGGTCTGTCAGACTATTTCTTCTCAGAATTACTAAGTCTGGCATTTGCTCATCGGGCTCAACGCTCTATTTTCCCTAAACCTCCACTGGCTCCATCAAAGTTGAGGTGAGAGGTTTTGTTTACTTATCCTAACAAGATGACTCTTGTTACCCCAGGTGGGATGGTTGAAGAAGACGAGCCCTTATCCTCCGTCACGCGAAATTACGGTTTGTCGTTGTGTCTGCCACACGGGTTGAGGTATGTGCCAAATCCCAACACGAGAGACCTAGTACCCACATGGAGGCTCACTTCCCTAAGCGGAAGAAGATGGTGAATAAGTCGTATGTCGATTCGCGTGCTCGCTAGGCAGAGTTACTTTGCCACGTACCCATTGGCGGAGGAGGTAATCCCCCACCACCATGTAGCCTTTAATTAGTTCTCTTATGGATTCTTCGAACTTAATCATGTCTCGTGTTTTAGGGGGTCATGGGGAGGATGAATTTCCACCCGACTCTATCTTCTCCAACTTTAACCATTTCGAAGGCCCGAGCTTCGCGCAGCAGATGCGTGATACTATTAGCGATGATTCCGTGCATGCCGGGGCAGCAAGGGTCTTAGCCAGGGTAGCAATGTTGAATCAAGGATTCTAAACCTAGGTACATCTAACACCGGTAGTACACCATTCGAGTGGCAATTAAAGGAGTTAAACAATTCAGAACTTGTTCCCCCTTTATCGTTTCCGCAATTTGTTCTCTTTTAGACAAATTAAAGGATACTGGCACGAATGTCGGTGATAATCACATTTTATTATAATTTTATACCGTCATTATCTATTTTATATGAATAAATATGCCACTAATAATTGTTTTTATCTTTAATTACAGGTTAATCAAAAATAAAAAGCCCAATATCTCTTCTCTCAACAAAGCCCATGAATTAATGAAGAATATATGCAATACATGAAAGAGCCCAAGCCCAAGTCCAAAAGCCCAAAGCCAAAACCAAAAGAAAGAGAAAATCAGCGGATTGCAAATGGAGGCATATGGGTATCGATGTCAGCATCGATGCCAGCATCGATACCCGTATCGATACCAGCATCGATGATGGTATCGATACCTACGGGCTTACAGTTACACATCAAAGGCTAAAATTTACTTGTTTTGGATAAGATTTCAATCCAATGGCTCTTATTCACTGATGTTTACTATAAATAGGGGTAGAGAGTGAGGGGTTGAGGGTGTGAAAAAATTTGTATCTCCTTTTGGAGATGAGGGTTACTCTTAATTAAGAAGACCTTCCAAATTTGTAACTTTTTGTTACAATTAATTAAAAAAATTCATCACTTTAAAATTTTCTTCTCTTTATTGGATGATGAAGATGGAGATGAAGATTAATTTGGAGGTTTGTTTTTCTTATTTTCTCTTTTATTTCTTTTCTTATTGCTTAGTAGCTTAGATTTATTTAGTTAGATTTTATTTTCTTGTTTAAATAGCCAAGAGGCTAGAACCCTCTTGCCTTAGATTTATTTCATGCTTATAGATTAGATTTATTTTCTTGCATTTAATTCTTATAATTTATTTTGTAGTTTAGATTTTGTAATTTATTTTGTAGTTGGATTTTAATTTTTTGCACTATTCACCTTGAGGCTAGAACCTTCTTGGATTTAGTTTTTCTTTTTGTTCATTTTTATTTTCTTTGATTCTCCTTTAGGCTAGAACCCTCTACGGAATCACCCTTTTCTAAGAAGTGGATTCAATTCTAGATTACCCATATCTTTAATTGAATCCGTCATCTTTACTTTCTTGAATTTTATTTTTATTCTTGATTTTCCTTTTTGATTCTTGATTTTATTTATCTCTACTTGTGAAAATCATTTTTTCATTGTCACACACACTCTCGCTTACATTTTGCGCCTATTTACACACCATTTTCATTCTCTCCATCTCTCCACAATCATATTCACTCATCACTCCTAATTGTCACACACACAACATAAGAACCAATTTTAATTTTCTCCTACAAAACATCTTCCTCGTGGGATCGATAACTTTTTATACTATAACTTGATATATTATGCACTTACAATTTTTGGGTATATGTTTATGTCGCATCAGTCGGGGGTAAAAGAACCTTCTGCAACCGCTAGAGGTGAATCCGATTCTCGCTATTATGAATTCTAGCCTCCTTCTCTTTTACTCAATGTTTAAGCTCTTGTGTAGATGCCACACTAGAGAGACCGGTCGAGGATGAAGCATTTCACGGTGTCGATCCTGGAGGATTCAGCGAACACGTATTTGTCTCAGCACCGAGCTTCTCAGGATCTGATACTAGATTGCTTGTTGATATGTTGGCAGCGCAGGCCACTCGAGGAGCTGCAGAACCATCTGCTGAGGGTGGTTCATTTGCATGTATACATCTGATTCACAGATTGCTCTCCTTCATCTGTCAATGTTTTACTCAAATATATGGGACTTCTAATTGTAGGACCAGCCACTGGGGCTGATACAGCTATGATCCTTGGCATTTCTAGCCTACCTGAGAGTTCTATCCCTTCATCATCGGAGGGAGCTATGGATATAACTCAGCCGCCTAGTCCTCAGCTTCAAGCTACTATTCCTTCAGATCCGATGGAGACGAAGAATGTGAGGTCTCCTGGTGGTGTTGATATACCGATGATAGTTATGCCTACGGTCATTCCAAGAATCGCTGAGATTAGTTCTGCAGAACCCAGTACAGGACGCCAAACTGAAGGGACTTCTGCTGGCGCTGGTGAGTTCATAACTTGCTCTGAGTTTCCCCACAATGTTCTAGAGTTTCTTATTCTTCTGCATCATTATTTGTAAGGTTTCCATCATCTCCATATGAGCGTATTATGGCCTTACTATCTGATACCGATCCGGACACAGATATGTTCCGGATAGATCTTGAGAGTTTCCTTACCTTCTTGGGTAAGATGGTCAAGAGGATCGTTCATCATGGATTCCGTTTTGATCAGTACAGACGATCTCCTAACCACCATATGATGATAATTAGAGAGGAGGGGTACCCAGAGCTAGATGATTCCCTCGTTGCAGATCTTACCGTACTGGAGCATGAATCCCAAGAGTTAGGGGAGCAGAGGACTAGAGGTGCTTCCTCTTTTGTTCCTACTAAGTTGGAATCTGAGTTGAAGCAGTGGCATGACTCTAGAGCATCCATTAGACATGACCTTCAGTCACAAGAGAGCTCTGTTATGCAAATGAATGCTAATCTCTTGAGGAAGGACCAGGCTAAGGCTGAATTACTTAGCTCTTTAGCTTCGGCCGACGAGGAGATAGCTAAACTCAAGAAGCCCTTAAAGTACACCAAAGAATCTCGTGCTATTAATGAAGACGACTTAGCAAAAGCAGAAAACTCTCAAAGACAAACATTGGAGAAGCTGGAGCCTGCAGAAGAGAAGTTGGCTACGTTGAGGAGCGCGGCTGCAAAGACACTAGATACATCTTAAGATTCCATTCGGGTTGAGTTGCAGGCTAAACTCGAGCGGAGCTTTGCCGACGATCTCTCTATGTTAGAACTTTGGATCCTCAGTCGTGGATTGTACTCGGAGCAATAGTTTCTACTTTTCTATCTTCATTTTGACTTTATTAATGAAACCAAGTCTTTTACTTAGCGCACTCTTCTCTTTATTATGATCATTATCCAATCTAGGATGAATAACCACAACACCTATAGGATTTTTGGCAAATCCTCAGCCATCAACAGATTTGGCATGCCTTTATCGATTACCGTTTGAATTGGGCTAGCATGCAGATTGTTTAAGTTCCTTCTGCATGGGATGTTGTGCCAAAAGAATGAACGATTTTAGACTTAGCGCTATGATTTTGAATACATACACTTAATCATCCCTTGCGGGGTGCTCATAGGATTTCTGGCAAACCCTCAGCCATCAACGGATTTGATGTGTCTTTACCGATTATCGTTTTTGAATCGGGCTAGCATGTGAATTATTAGAACCCGTTTAATATGTAACGTTGTGCTAAAAGAATAAATTCTTTTAGACTTAGTGCTATGATTTTGAATACATAGACTTGATCGTTTTCATGGGAACTTACAACCCGGCAGCACGTATTAGGCATAGACTTATCTTGGTTTGAGGATTGAGATAAATTCCTTCAGGCACCAATCCTGATGTCTTTTTCATAGAAAAAACTAAATGGCAACGCGTGTTAGGTGTACACTTATCTATACTCGGGGTTCAAGATAAAACCCCCCATGCATGAAAGGCATGGATTTTGCTTGCTACGATGTTGAATACGTAGACTTGGCCATTTTCACATGAACGTACAACCCGACAGCGTGTATTAGGCGCAGACTTATCTCGGTTTGAGGATTGAGATAAATTTCTGCAATCGTGAATCCTGGTGTCTTTTTCACAAAAAATACTAAATGGCAACGCGTGTTAGGCGTAGACTTATCTCTACTTGGGGTTCGAGGTAAAATCCGCTATGCATAAAAGACATGGATTTTGGTTGCTACGATGTTGAATGCGTAGACTTGGTCATTTTCATGTGAACGTACAACCCGACAGCGCGTATTAGGCGCAGACTTATCTCGGTTTGAGGATTGAGATAAATTCTTCTAGCGTGAATCCTGGTATCTTTTTTACAGAAAAGACTAAATGGCAACGCATGTTAGGAGTAGACTTATCTCTACTCAGGGTCCAAGATAAAATCCCCCATGCCTCAAAGATATGGATTTCGATTGTATGGAAAGATTGTGTCTTTTCTTAGGGCAAAGACGAACCCAATGCTGGAGAGGAAGAATTTTATATTCTATCTTCAGTTCTTCTTTTGGGGTAAAGACGAACCCGATGCGAGAGAGGAAGAATTTTATATTCGATCTCCCAAATCTGAAGAGGAAGAATTTTATATTCTATCTCTCAAATCTGGAGAGGAAGAATTTTATATTCTATCTCCTGATCTAGAAGGAACTAAAAGTGGGATCTTCACCTTGAAAAGTAAAACTAAAAGTGGGATCTCCACTCCAAGAATCAAAAAGATCTGGATAACCCTATCTTTTATATGATTAGTTACCTGATCAAAAGATGACTTTCTCGTTTATCGAGATGAAATCCCAACTTTGGTGTAAACCGTGGGGAGATTTAACAAAGTGGGGGTTTGAGACGATCCTAACTTTTATAGCTTTGATCATTCAACTTGGGTGGAGGCCTTTCATTTATCGAAAGGGAATTTTAGTTTTGAAAGTGGACCTCATGTTCATTGAAGGAATCAAGAGGGGACTTTCATTTTGGTGCTAACTATAGGAAGGTTTGACCAAGAAACATTTGGAGTGACAAGGACTTAACACGACGAGGGTGTCGTGCCAGACCTCAATAGTGGGAGTGTTAAAGATTTGGATACGGTGGGAGTTTGTGTGGATTTAAGCAAGAAGAATTTGGTGGGCCCACCGTCATTTGATTTTATCGATGAGGGGTTTATAGTGGAGGATCATAAGTCATCAAGCACTCCACAATTCAACTGTTAAGGTTTCGTGAGGAAAGATTGATCAAATGGGGTCATCAAATCTCATCTCGATGAAAGAAGGCTTCAAAATACAGTGGAAGGTTCTTAATCATTATCTCATTGTAATTAAGAATAACTTATCCAGAGATTAGTTTCGATCTTAGATAGTCAGCCGATCTTGGGTTATCCTTAGGAACACCGTGAATAGCGTTCTCCAGGAATTTCCCGTTGAATAGGTTATCCCGTACGTACTAATAATAGTATGTTTTTAGGAACTTCCCATTTATTAGCATCATAAGCTTGTCACCGTTTTGAGTGACCAGGCGATATGTGCCCTTTGAGTAAACCGTCTTTATCACGAATGGTCCTTCCTATTTTGGTTGGAATTTTCCCTTCTTCTTGGAATTGAGAATCATCGGTCGTCGAACGGTAAGGACCAAATCTCCTTCTTTAAAACTCCGTTGTCAGACTTTCTTATCAAAAGCTCTGGAGATTCTGGCTTAGTAGAACTGAATCTGCTGCTGAGCTTCTAGATGCTTTTCATCTAACGCCTCGAGTTCTCCAAGATGTTTTTGATGTTGTTCATCAATCGTCATCCCCATTGCAAGAGCAATACGCAGGGATGGAATTTGAATCTCTAGCGGGATGACAGCTTCATACCCATACACCATAGAATACGGGGTTACACCCGTAGGCGTGCGGACCATAGTGCGATAGGTCCAGAGAGCTTCGCAAAGTTTGTCATCCCAGTATCGCTTGTTAGTTCTCACAATATTTGATAAAATCTTTATGATTGTTTTGTTTAAGGCCTCGGCTAATCCGTTTGCAGTAGGATTGTATACCGTTGATGAAACGTCTTCAATCCTAAACTTCCTGCAGAATCTGATGAAGACATTACTGACAAACTGAGGGTCATTGTCATGCACGATTCGCCTTGGCACACCATATCGATAAATAATGTGGTGTTTGATTAATGCGATAACGTTGCTCATCTTTACTTCTCTAAGCAGAATAGCCTCGGCCCACTTGGAGAAATAATCAGTAATCACCAGGATAAAATGGTCACCTTTAACTGATGGTGGGAAAATAGGACCAACTATGCCCATTCCCCATGTCTCGAATGGCCATGAAGTGGTCGAAGGGTGCAAATGCTCTGGGGGTTGATGCATATAATTTGCATACACCTGGCACACGTGGCATCACCGAGTGTAGTCCACCACATCATTGACCATGGTTGGCTAATAATATCTCATTCTTCTGAGACGATCGCAGAGTTTGGGACCGAGCTAGTGTGCACCGCAGGTTCCATCATGCGTTTCCTTACGGGCTTCCTCCGCCTCTTCGGTTGAAAGACATCGGAGTAACAAACCATCATGTGCATGATGGTACAACGTCTAAGTCGCCGTATTATAATAAAATCTCGGTGCTTTTTGTCGGACCGAGTCTCTCTCTCTTTTATGTCTTCAGGTAAAATATCATGCAAGACATAGTCAATAATAGGGAAACGCCAATCTCAAGGTTCGAGTTCGATTCTGGTCGCGTGCGCTTATTTTGCATCCAAGGCACACCTTGGTATGAAAAATTGGTGAGTCCTCAGGGTAACCAATTGTTCAGTGTATGGAGGCTATGCCATACATACTGCTAATGTCACCGGTGCGTCTGCATACGCATTTTGGAGACGCGAGACGTACTCGATGTAGAATCCTTCAAATGAGTCTATCATCTCAACAGCCACCTTATGTTACGGAATCAAGCTCTGGTTTCTGGCTTCGTACTCTCCACGCATTTGGTTGACTACTAGTTAGGAATCACCAAAAGCTTCAAGGTATTCGACCCCCAGTTTTTTTGGTGAAACTTAGTCCAATGAGCAGCGCATTGTATTCAGTGACGTTATTGGAACACATCCCTATTAATGAATGGGCTTGCGGTATCACATGCTTCTCCGGGGAAACTAGGACGACTCCGACTCCCGTAGAAATTCTAGACTTACCAGGAGCACTTGCCGTATTCACTGAGAAGCCCCGTTGAAGTACAATTGTCACACTTGTTAATGCAAGGGAGTGTTGATTTCATAGGTTTCATCAGGTAAATCTTCATATAATTCGGTTGTATCCGATGTAGGGTTATCCGCTAGAAGATCACAAATTGTTTATCATGTAACTGACTTCTGTTGCTTGAAATGTAGGTCGTATTGGAATAGGATGAGGGCTCATTTTGCTAATCGCCAATTCATGGAGGCCGGTTGCGTCATGAGTACTCAAACTGGATTAACGTTCGAGATGACATAAATCATCTACCCGATGAGGTAGTGTCTCATCTTTTGGATGGCGAACACCAAAGCGAGACATTCCTTTTTGATCATTGGGTACCAAGATTTAGCACCTATCAAAGTTCGACTTAGGTAATATATCGCCTGCTCATAACCATTGTCATCGTCTTATGCAAGTAAAGCACTTAACGAGTATTTCATCGCCTTTATGTAAATTAAAAATGGTTGCCTGAATTTGGTGCTACGAGAACAGGAGGATTTGAGAGATATGCCTTGATATCTTCAAATGCCTTCCGATAGGCATCGTCCCAGATAAAATATACGTCCATCTTTGTGAGCTTTGAGAATGGTTGACATTTCTCGGACAAGTTTGAGATGAATCTCCGGATGTAAACCAATCTTCCTTGTAGTCCTCTGAGTTCCTTGAGGTTTCTCGAGGGTTGCAATTCATTTATTGCCTTTACTATCAGGGGTCAATATGGATGCCCTTCGTGGTGACGATGAATTCAAGGAATTTCCCGTTGAACATTCCAAGGAAAGACTTGGTAGGGTTCATCTTCAGTTGATGACTTCGCATGAGGTCAAACATTGTCCTAAGTCTTTAATGTGGTCATCTTTGTTGTGGCTTTTAATGACCAAATCATCAACGTAACATTTGGCGGTCTTCCGGAGATGTTTCTAGAAAATCTTCGTCATCGTTCGTTGGTATATAGCGCCTGCATTCTTCAAGCCGAACGACATGACTGTGTAACAGAAGACGCCGAGAGGTGTCTTGAAGGCGGTATGTTTCTCATCATCTGGATACATCTTGATTTGATAATATCCTGAGAATCTATCCATAAATGACATTCTCTCGAATCCACACGTGTTATCGATGATGACATCCGTGATAGGGAGAGGAAAGTCATCTTTCGGGCAGGCGGTATTTAGGTCCCTGAAATCGATACAGATCCTGATTTTCCTATTCTTCTTCAGAACCGGAACGATGTTTGCAAGCCAATCGGGATGTTGCTCTTCCCGAACAAAGCCTGAATCAATCAGCTTTTTTGACTTCAGCTTCAATTGCCTCCATAATCTATGGATGAAACCGTCTTTACAGTAGCTTGATGGGTTTAACATCCATTTTGATTTTGAGATGGTGCACCGCCACATTCGGATCAAGTCTTGGCATGTCTTCATAGTTCCAGGCGAAAACATCGATATACTCTCTGATAATAGCAATCAACTCATCTTTCTCGTTTGGTGGGAGGCTATCACTTACGAATATTGGTTTCGGTTTGGCTTCGTCGCCCATGTTTACCTGGACCACTTTATTCCTCAATGGGAGGTTCTCTTTGTTCGAACCGATCACTATATTAGACATTTAAGTGGTGGATCCTAGGTCTTCCCAAGCCGGCAGTTGATCATCTTCCTCCATTGTGGTGGGATCGACTGTGACCATGTTTGACATCAACCCTTTGAATGCCTCTCTGATGCTGACGTCAGACTCCCAATTTGAAGAATTAGATGAGTCTCCATCCTTACTTGGATTGGCTAGTCGGTCCCTGATTTGCCAGCAACATTTGTCATCGGATGACGAGACGTAGCCTAGGCTCCTTCCGTGTGCATAGTAATTATCAGGTTTTCCTTTTCGGACATAAGCGGCCTTAGTCAGAACTCAAGGACCTCGACTGAAGCAAAGTCCTTCTCCAAGTGCAAGATTGTATCCCCATTTCTTCATGAGTTTACATGCTTCTAGACTATATTTGGATAGGTGAGGGCCAGGCTTTTCATCATCGTTATCATCTCCCAAAAAATGGTCCGGCATTGGAGACATCTCACCTTTACCGTAGATTATCTCTTTCTGACCCTTTTCTTGGCAAGAATGACAATGGTCGTTCCGAACAAGTCTTGGATATACTTCTTTGTCACGCAAGATGATAGGAGCGGCATGTGTAAATCGGGATCATTCTATAATCCCTTCATTATCTCATCAAGAGAAGACGAGTACTCTAAATCGTTATTTATTACTTTTTTGACAAGTTGCCAAATACAGCTACCATCTTACCATCTTACGATTCTCCACCGTCAAAATTGATTACAAAGGGTACAATGTCACTTAATACAAAACCTCCATTATAATCAAGCCCAGCCTCGGTGTCAGCTTCTTCTCTACTGTCCGTGCCTTGGGCCGATGGTTCAGTATCGGACTCAGCACCGTAAAGAAGGAAGTCGGTGAAGTAGTTTTCCAACCCCTTAAATGGTTGCTTATCCACAACCACCGTCTTGACCTTATTATTCGCGTCTATATATTTGAGACACTGATGGAGGGTGGAGGGGACTATAAGATTATTTTGGATCCAGGGTCGACCCAATAGTAAGTTATAGGAGGTTTCTGCATCAATCACATAGCACGTGACCTCAAACCTTAAATCCCCAAGTTGGCACTTCATCCAGATTTTACCTAATGGTCTGGACCCACTAGTGTTGAATCCATAGATAACGGTGCCAGTTAAAGCCAACTTGTTGGTAGGGATTTCAAGATTGTACATCAATCGGAGTGGCAAGATGTTGACAGCGGAACCCGCATTGACTTGGATACGGTTGACAACGCTGGAGCTGATGTCTAAGGTGAAGTACAATGGTTTGTAGTGCTTCGAATTCCTTACTTGCATGTCCTCTTTGGTGAAAGTGATGCCCGGGAATTGTTTGGCTGCAAGGTTGTAGTGTTGAGCTAAAGACTCCGGTTCTTCGAGGATCGGCTTGATCTGGGTGAGGAATACCTCGGAATCGACCAAGGCTTCTTGCAGGGCCTCTCTGGTGTCTTTGGACAGACGCAATAACTCGTATAGAGTTATCCTTGCTGTGATGTTAGTCAGCTGAGCTATTACACTGAAGCGGTATAGAGTGTTCAAATTCCTCGGTTTGTCTCCTCCAATTAGACGATTGAATCGAGACTGCTTTGGGTTCTGAACCTCTTGATGCTAGGGTCTTTATCTTTCTTAGTTGGTTGTTGCTGAGGTCTTTTTTACCAAGTACGGGGGGCGTTGTAACCACCCCCAACTCAGCCAACCTTTTAGGATTTAGATAAAAGGCTTCTGGGTATTTTATAGTGGTATTCGTTCCCACTTCTAGTGGCGAAGACCTCATGCTCATCCTCAAAAAGTAGCAAGGTAGGGATTCCTTAGTTATTTACCTCCAAAATAGCTGTAGTGGCATGATAAGATTTCCACTTGCTTTTGGACTTGGATTTCTTCTTGGAGGAGGATCCTATCCATTGCTCATCTTGAAGTAGATCAGGATGAACCCAAAGAATTTTGTCGTACGAAAGGCCTTGTAGATCCTCGATTTGTTGGGCAGAGCCGGAGGATAACTTATTACTTGGGCCTGAGCTTGTGAGGAAGACTACTGAAAAGATAGCAGTTATTCGGAAGTGCATCCTTATAGTGTAGAGTCGTTAGAAGAGTTATGTAGATTAGAAGCGACGACCGTTAGAGTTCCAGATTGAGGACAATGTATTGTTAAGAGTATCTCCGATGAATGAAGTTCAGTGATTTGGTAGCGGGGAAAGCTTGCCCCACAATATATTAGCCCGTTCATGATAGTTGAGCGTATTGGAGCCGTTTTGTATCGGCTAGATCTTCCAACATCGATGTCAAGTATACATGATGTTTTCATGTTTTGATGCTTAAGAAGCATTTACATGATGACGAGCAACAGCGAGTATTAGATGCCCCAGAGATTAAGCTTAATGATAACTTGTCTATGATAGAGATTCCTGTTTATATCCTTACCAAAGAGGACAAGAAGCTTAGAAACAAGATTACCGTTGGTTAAGGTTCAATGGAACCGAAAAGGAGCTGAGGAGGCTTCTTGGGAGCGCGAAGAGGATATGCATCGCGACTACCTACACCTGTTCCAGCAGGTAGATATGATTTGATTGTGTTTTTCTTATACACGTGATTATCGATGTGGACATATTTATATTTAACACTAGAATTGTGGTATTAATACTTAACTCCTAATTACTTGGAACACATGGTATATATATGAGGGGTTCCTTGTTTGGATTTTTTACCTGAGGTACTAGTTCCGCTTAGTTAGGGGTTAAGTGGAAGTACTCACATTCTAGATTGTTAAGTGTAAATATTTCTGTAATACATTTGCAAAATTTTAGGGACGGAATTCTCTTAAGGGGGGAGAATATAAAACCCCGAAAATTTGAATATTATGTGATAAATAATAATGAATAATATGTTATATGTGATAAATAACATATTTTAATATTTGAGTATGCTAGAAATTGACTTGAGATCAATTCAATATAAATGTGTGAATATATGAGTGCAAATGCACAAATCATGCACGAAGAAGAAATCTGGAAAAATGACTAGTTAAGAGTTTAAATTTTTTCACACTAATACAGTTAGAATCTGGGAAAACTCAAAAGACAAATATTGTAGGTATCTTCAACAGCTTTCCAACAAATTTTAAATCACCTCATTCCAAGGTCGGATGTGAAAGTTACAGCCAAAATACTGAATACAATTTGCAGAAATTTTTAGTTGTTGACTACTACTCAGAGTAGACGACTATCGGGAATTTTCCTGGGCTGTCAGGTTACATATTTTAGGTCAAATTCATTTTTCTTCGAGCTTAATTGATAACCTAACTATATAAATTAGTTTTAAACCTAATTTCGGAGATATATCATGAAAGAAAATAGCCATCATCTCCTCTCAAGCTTGTTCTTGGTGTTCCTCGAGGAGATTTGAGGGGAATCGTTGAGAGGAGGGCGAGGTTATGCATCATTCGGTAGATGAGGGATCTTGCACGCATGTTCAGAGGGTCGACACGACATTTTAGGCAAGATCACTTGCATCCAAACCTGCACCCTTAGTTAATGAATGATTTAAGATGTTTAAATCGATGTTTTACATGTTTAGATCTTAATCTAATGTGAAAATCCATACAATGCCTCATATAGAGCCAAACCAATTGTTGTTTGATAGCTATTGTTATAAGCAAACTTAATCAACAGGATATGATCCTCCCAACCGCCCTAAAAATCTATAACACATGCCCGCAACATATCCTCCAACACCCGGTTGGTTCTCTCCATTTGTCCATCTGTCTGTGAGTGGAAAACATTAGAATACGATAACCGACTGCCAAAAGAATTTTGGAAACTCTTCTAGAAATGCGAAGTGAAAACCTATCCTCGGTCCGATACAATAATCTCTAGGACTCCATGCAATCTCACGATCTCCTGGATAAATATCCTCGCATAAGCCTCTACTGTATAGGTGGGTCTTTACGGGTAATAAGTGTGCTGACTTCGTTAGCCGATCAACTATAACCCAAACTGAATCGTTCCCCTTCTTCAATCTCGACAACCTCACAATGAAGTCCATAGAAGTATCTGCTCATTTCCATTCCGGAATGGGTAAAGCCAGTAGGGTTCCTGCCGGTCTCTGGTGTTTTTCCTTGCCCTACTAGCAAGTAAAGCATAGCCAAATATTCTACGATCTCCCTACGCATGCCGCTCCACCAAAATGTTTCTTCGGATCCTTTTACATTTTAGTTGTGCCTGGATGCTTTGTGTACCTAGTGTGATGTGCCTCATCAAATAAATCCTTCTTCAGTTGTGTATTAGCTGGTATCACTAATCGGCCTTTCATCCGAAGGCCTCCATCTGCTCCTACGAACCAATCCGCCTTGGGCTCTTTGGAAATCTCATCCTTTTGAGTTTGAATCCAAAAATCCTCTAGTTGTGCTCTAACTACTCTATCACTCCAAGATGGTTGCATTGACACAGCTCCCAAATATACGCTGCTCCCGCCAATCTCTAGCCTAAATTCAAATTGGCTAAGGGTGTGGAGATCACGATATAACGAGCACCTCAAAGCCACAATCTGATGTTGACGCTCCCTGCTCAATGCATCTGCTACAATATTAGCCTTCCCCGGATGGTATTGAATCGTAAACTCGCAATCTTAGACGAACTCGACTCATCGTCACTATCTCTGATTAAGCTCTTTCTGAGAGAAGAGATACTTCAAATTCTGATGGTCATTGAACAACTCGATCTGTACTCCATACAGATAGTGTCTTTATGTCTTCATTGCGAAGACTGCTGCTGTTAACTCCAAGTCATGCATGGAATAGTTCTGCTCATGCGTCCTCAACTGATTAGAAGTGTATGCCACTACTCTCTGGGTCTGTATCAAAATGCCTCCTAAACCCGCTAATGACGCATCTGCGACAAACGCCCTTATCATTGCCATCATGTTGGTCTTGGTTTCATAATTAACTATAGGTATATGTCCCTGCTTTAATCGGACTAGCCCTGACTGCTTGTCGAAGAAGTAAACAAAATTCTCCCAAATAAGTGATATTTGCTACTCCGGCGAAAACCTAAAGTTGTTGCTATCCCCCCGGTGCTATCCTTTACGCTGAATATATCTAACTTTTGCTTTGGTACTGAGTCGACATTAAGAAATTTTTACATATTTCTTACGTTTATAGGCTGCACATAAATTCAGTGTGCTCTAAAACTATGATGCTCTCAGTGTCTGATGTCTTTCTTATCTTACATATCAAAGTCTTCTGCTCCACGGCTCTATCCACAGCTGGTTACGGTGATAGTGTAATCATTGGTATTACCTCTTTAATAGGCATGACTAGTACAACTGTTGGTGAAACTCTTAAAAGTGGTACAGCTGGCAAAAACAGATACGCCATTCTCTCCTCGAGGGTTGCAAAAATTTAATGCAAACAGTGCTATGAATTCGATCAGTTACTACGGAGCCTAATGCGGCTCGGGGTTTGCTTGCCTAGCTCTCTAGGTACGAGTTTTACCTCGACCACATCCTCGTCCTAATATTTATAATATCAAGAGGAGAGCTTAATTGCCACAGTAAATGAGATCAGAAATATATATATATATATATATATATATATATATATATATATATATATATATATATGAAAGTACCCTAATGCCACTAGGAAGGAACCCTAGAGGGGGGTGAATAGGGTTTATGCTAATCTAATCCGATTTATGCCAATTTAAACTTATTGACAAATATCCTAGCAAGAATGATATATGACAAGATATATATGCAAGGATATACAACTAATACAAGGGTGAAACAAACAACATAAGATAGTGGGAATATAAACAATGTGTAATTGACAAAGGCAATATGAATAATAAGCACGAATATAAAAGTGCGCCAATGCAATCACAAACAAAACGATATGTTCACGAGGTTCGGTCCGCCTGACCTACGTCCCCGCTCCTCACCTCGTGGAGATCTCCACTATCACACCCGGTTTGGAAGCCGAAACTTCTCTACACACTCGGTTTTCTAGCTAACCGAAAACTCTACAATCCACACAATATAACTACACTAACTACAACCTCAAGTGTTGGTCTCTAGCCCGTGTCTCCCTCAAGTGCTCGGAATTATCACCTCTCTAGGCTACCGACGCCACTACTCTTGGGACAACCCCGTCTCTCACCACACACTCCTATTGGTGTACTAGTGTAATACAAGTGATCTCACAATGAAAGCTCAATACAAATAAATCGTTCTCTACAATAGATGAGAACACAATGTAGGCTCACACTCTAAGTCACACAATCCCACAACCCAATTATACAATGTATGCAAATACAATAAGCTCAATGGTTGTGTGTGAACAAAGAGTATCAATAAAATAATTAAACTAAACTCAATATAAATCTAGCTTATGGAAATTATAATCAAAATAATAAATTGCTAGATGAGTTTAGAAACACTTCTCTAAAGATGACAAGAGAGTGAGAGAGAGATGATTTGAAGCCCAAACACCAAAGATTATCTCCTCAAGCCCTTGTGAAATTATCTTCACAAACCAAACTCTTAAACACACTTAGAAAACCTTATACAAACTTGTAAAAACTCTTTAAAACTTTTCTCTTGGTTGCCTCAGAAGTTAGAGGGTATGGGGTATATATAGGAGCCCCAAAGAACCAAGAAAACCCAAGTGAAAAGTCCAAAAAACCAAAAAACAGCTCAGCCAAAAACTAGTCGTTACAGTGTTATGAGTCGACTCGTACTTTTCATGGGTCGACTCATAATTAGCCATTACAGTGTAAAAATCAGCTTATGGGTCGACTCATAAAATTCATGAGTCGACTCATCATGCATGGGTCGACTCATGAGGTCATGGGTTGACTCAGCAGAAACAAAACACATATTCCAGCGCAGTTCTTGAGTCGACTTATGACAGACATGAGTCGACTCAACCTGTCGGGTCGACTCATGAACTTATGAGTCGACTCAGCAGAAAGAAAAAAGAGAACTACGCAGCAGTTTGTGAGTCGACTCATTACTATACATGAGTCGACTCATAAACATGCACACAGAAAACCTGATTTTAAAAGTGCCTTTAAAAATAACAAATAAATTCCAAAAATTATGAAACTTTGGGAAATGTTTATAAACATGATAATAAACGTGTTACAAAAAGAATTTTTGGAATATCACTTCCCAAAACTAAAATATCATTATTTTGCAAATATGTCCAAAACATGAGAACATGAGATATTTGAATTTTGATGTTTTGACATAAACCAAGTTTTGAAACTTTGTAAACAGATTTTATAGACTTGATAAAAAGTATAAACTATCGTTGTTAAGTCTATAAACCATACAAACCAAAAACACAATGTTTTTCCAAATGCAATAGAATATGAAACATATAAAAGTATATATGAGGATATATATTATTTCATATCTATATAGCTAAACCAAAACATGAAACAAAATAGTATTTTAACAAAATACACATATAATGCACTAAGACATGATTTCATTGAATTAAATAGACTTGATAATGATGAAATCATATGTAGGCATATAAATATGAAACAAATATGTATTTTCAATTATATTCAATTGTTTCATATTAAAACTTGAAAAACTATTAAACCAAACCATATATGTATATATCACTATATATACAAAAACCAAAACGAAGTGTGTATGTGTGTATATAATTGAGCTTAAAGTACTAACACACATAATATAAAACCTAAAACTAAATTACCCAAGCAATCTTGATCTTCAATAAGCTTGACTTGGTAATCATGGATGAAGCTTGACTTGGATCTTTAACATGAATTGCAAGGCTTCAACCACTACTCCGCCAACCTCCATTTGATGTGATCGTGTAGGCTCAATCCATCCAACCTCCAACACATTGTTTGTCTAGAATACCTAATAAGAAACATAAACACTAGACAAACAATATTAGGAATTGTTTGTAATCATCAAAACAAGATTAGAAGATGTAGGCTCATAACATGAGACCTAACAATCTCCCCCTTTTTGATGATGACAAACAATCTACACAAAGAGTATATAAGAAATACAATAAAACATAATACTCTTAAAATATACTCACAATCCTTACTCACAATCCACTTGTTTCTCCCCCTTTGGCAACATCAAAAATGGGGAAACAAAATAGTAAGAGAGCGAAAGCTCCCCCTATCATAAAGCATAGGTGAGTATAACACATAGTATAGGGATTGCTCCCCCTATCAAAATGCCATATGGAAAATATGTAATTATGAACATGGCAAACAAATGTGAGCAAGCATAAATGAAAGATATGCTAGATATCACTCACATACAAACAAGATAATGAGAACACATAATGATATGTCATGATAAATAGTGTCTCATTAACATAAAAAAAATCATATAAAAATAGATTTATGAAATCAAAAGAGAGAAAACATGAGAATCATGCATAAAGAGTTTTCGAATGAAAACAAATCAACCAAATGAAATCATAAATCAACCATTTGAACCAAAAATGACGTTTGATCAATAAAGTAAGTTTTTTTTTTTTTGTAGAACTTGATCAAACCACATATAGAATACATTATAAAGCATATTTGAAATTTGAATCATCTATTTGTGCTTATATAATGAATTCAAAATAACGAATCAAAGCAAAATTTTCATAGTTCAAAAGTAACATACAAGAATCATGAACTATGGATTTGAAAAACTAAAAATCATCTTTGATTTTCAAAAATCAAGAGAGGTAACTATATCTAGCTCTTGAGCTAGTATTAACCCATATAAACATTTTTGCACCCGGTTAACATAATTTGGGAATAACACCCAATAAATCCGGAGGGTTATATAAACACAAACCTCTCATAAAAATCAAGACTAATGAAAACAAAAGATTTGATAAAAGAAAAATTATTTTCATAACAAAAAGATTTTAAAACATAATTTTTAAAACCAAGAAAAAAAATAAAAGCATTAAAATTCTTGGTTTAAAAATTAAATTTGTTTTGGTACCCAAGAACTCTTGGTACCAAAAGATTTAGAGACATGACCCCTATTATTTAAGCTCAAAGCCCTAGGGTTATGAACCCTCTTGGGCACATCTAGTGCACGGGTCCGGTCATAGCAATAATTATGCAAATGACCCATTCGATTGCAATAAGTGCAATGAAGAGGATGCATTTGGTTATGTTGACCATGTGGATGTGCACGAGGAACATTTGCAAACATGGATGGTCTTTTAAAATTATTTTGCAAATGTGAAACATTTTGAAATAATGTTGGTCTACTTGAAATATTTTGCGATTTAGAAACTTTTCGCAAATCAAAACAAAACTTAGCTAAGTGACCAACTCTACCACAAAAATCACAATGATACACATGAGCATGCTTATGATGAGAAATAGGTGCATGTGTGTGTACATGTGATGAAGAAACTTGATGAGATGCACAATGAGCATTAGTCTTTGTTGGTTTATGTGCATCATAGCAAAATTTAGCTAAATGACCTTTTCGGCCGCAAATGGAGCATTTGTAAATCTTGCTATACATGTGTGCATGATGTGTAATATGTCTAGGTGTAGTAGCATGAGACTTAGCACACATGTCCATAAGCTTCTTATGATTACCAATGCATGTGTTTAAAGTTGAATCTAAGCATGATATGCGTTTCTTAACAAGATTCAATTCATCATTATGCACAACATCATTGATAATAGAAGTAGAGCATGTATGGTTATCAAATTCATTTCTAATACATTCTACTTCTAGCATGGCATCTTTATTTACATGAGTTAAGCTAGCAATAGATGAGCTCAAATTTTTATTTTCCAAATTCAAGATATCATTATTTTCTTTAAGAGTAACATTCTCTTTAGCAATGATATCA
>BQKN01062320.1:0-18458 GCA_022839385.1 Asparagus kiusianus
CTAAGAGAGAGTATATATATATATATATATATATATATATATATATATATATTATATATACATATATTATATATATATACATATACATATATTATACATATTAAAAAATAAAAAATATAAAAATATAAAAAAATTTACTATCCAGGCTGGGCCCCGGGCCGGGCCGGTCGCCGACGGTCGGGCCCGGGCCCGGTTCTGGCCTGGGTTTCCGGGCGGACCCCGGGTCGGGTTCCGGCCCGACCGGACCCGGTCCTGGACCGCGGGCTTTTTGGACAACCCTAAAGAAGGGAAGGTAGGAGAACTTATTCACCATGTTTGGGATTTTTAAGAGGGAAAGTGTTCCCCCTCATTCCCCTATGTTACCCTACAATAAATTGAAATTTATTCCCCTCTAAATTGGGTGAAATCTATGGGAAAGTAGTTCTCTTACCTTCCCTTCTCTTCTCTTCCTTATTTTATCTTAACTTCTCCTACCCTCAGAGCTTGTTGGGAATTGCATCTAGTGAAGAAAAGTTAAAGGAATATAGGATAATAACATATGATGAGTTAAGTTAACGGAAGGTAAGGGAATGCATAAATTTTATTTGGGAAATTAATAAGGAGAGTCAAGAAAAACTTATTTCACCTTGTTTGGGAAGTCCAATAAAGTGAAGAGAATTTAAGAGAATATATGAAAATTTACATAAATACCTTACATGTTATTTCATCCCTTCAAATCTCATTTTGATGCAGGGGTAAAAATGTCTTCGTGTAATATTCACTTTTTTTAAGAGTCACATACCCCTACCTTCCCCTCCGTTATGCCACAATTTGGGGGGGGGGGGGGGGGGGGGGTATCTAAAGTTTTTTCTCCTCCATTACCTTAACCGGTACCTCCCTTTCATTAACTATCTCAAATGACTTCCTAAATAAGGGTAATGTATCCCATATTTTCCCTTTACTTGCATTACCCCCAATCCAAACAAGCCCTCAATGAAATCCAAACACACCCTTAGTCCTTCTTGCCATGTTAATGATTATTTTAACACTTTTCCTAATAGCTGATAATGTCCTCCGTTATACTTGGAAGAAATGTCTTAATTGATGTCCTCTAATTTAATTAATATCTAACTCGCAAAGAATTATTCATTTCATGCCATGTCTTGCACTGCAACATAGCATTCTCACTTCTACTACATTGTGTAAATACTATTCTTTTTAAATTACTAATTTTCTGATGCATAAAAAATTGTGAATTTAATAACTCCTATGAAATCTTTGTTCCAATTTTTAAGGATACTAATTTCCGTTGCAGATGGTACTATGTGCAAGCCGGAGCTCATTCAATGTAAGACATGAACATGGACGAAATGGGTGGACATAATGTAAATCTAGCCATCACAAATATCTTCTTCCAAGGTCTCTCTCCTTCCCATTACCAGTACCAATTCTTAGCTAGCTACTTGCATATTTCGTTCAGATTACCAATTGTGCACTCAACAAAGACGTGAAATCACTCTCCACGCTACAATTATTGAATTTGGGTAGTGTGTTATTATCAGCATGACACCATTCGCAAAAGGCACGCAAGTTTGTTGCACATATTGGATAAATCATGAAATTTTCAATTTTGAGTACCTAACGACCATTTCATTCCTCTTTTTCCATTTAGCTTTACTTATAAGAGTTATCTTCTCCACTATGTAACTATTATCATATCTTTCTTAATTGCTTCCAATCAAATTCTCTATGTATATATCACTCTGCATACATTAACTAATGTCTTCCCACTTTTCTTATCTGGTCTTGCACATGATCATACAATTTCAAATCTGTTAGATCTAAGATGCAAACCTAAATTGGGGTGAATAATATTGCCTACTATTTTTCATTTAATCACAGAATACGCAATGGAATAAAAATGAACTATAGCGAGAAACAATAATAAGCAATAGAATTAGCACAAATTCATCCAAACAAGAGAAGCACGAGATTTATAGTCATTCAGATAAGCAATCTCATATCTGTTTGGGGAGAAAGTTGATGTATTCATTGTTGTGTTCATTACAACTTCAGACGTTACAATGAAAACAAAAAGATAGTCTTTTTATAAGACCCTTTCACAATAAAAACAAAAAAAAGTACAACTCTCGTCATACAGCGCAACGGGTGTTTATCGCCAGCTGTTTGCGTGGGATCTTAGCCTGTGACGGGGACATTAGTATCCGTGGACCACCAGATGATCAAATCAGATCCAAAGCTTCGTCGATTCGCGAAGAAATCAAGAAACCAAAGCAATTATCTCGGCAACAGCGAGATAATCACTCTTCTCGAGATCATCGCAACGGCGCAATCTCAAGGGAATGAATCGGGATGTGTAGATCTGATGAGCTCCTCTTCTTTATGGCGATGAACTCGATATGATCTCCTTCTCTCTTCTAAAATTTGTGCTCCTTCAGTCTTCAGCTCAGCAGGGCTTCGTCAACGATCGAGAATTCCAGATCTCCAAAAATGAAGGCCCTGGGGCTGTATTTATAGGCTTCAGCAGCCCTATTTTTCAGATAAGAACGATCGATTCACTCTTATATTCAGTTATAACCACTTTATCACGTTCTTGGATAGATTCAGATCAGTTGGAATAAATTTAGATGGTTAACGGTCGAAAAATAGTTTAAATCTGTCAAAAACAACATTTTTGGGCTACGGACACCCGTGGGTGTCTCGGCCAAGCTTTGGCCGAAACACTATTTGGTGTCTCGGCCATGCTTTGGCTGAGACACCACTTGGTGGCCCGGCCAAGCCTTGGCCGAGGCACCACTTGGTGGCTCGGCCAAGCTTTGGCCGAGACACCATTTGGTGTCTTGGCCAAACTTTAGCCTGAACTTGGTTTCACTGTTCTGTCTATTTCCGTCGTATCTTCATCGTCCGAACTCGGAATTACGTGGTTCAAGATGCGTTGGAAAGCTAATGATAAGATCTATAAGCTCCCATGATTGAATCATATGTGAAGTAGATGGGACACGAGAGGTGCTTAATCTTTTATAAGTAACACAGAACTCCAGATCTATTCGTGTTTCCGTTATTCCGAAGTTCCGTTGCTTCGCATGGTTCGTCGACTCACTTCATGCGCTTTTCATCGTCAAATGAGCTTATGTGACTCAGATAGCAATGTTCATCATCTTCTCTCTATCTTGAGCCACGTGCGGTGACCTATAGGTAATTTTTGATGCCTACAGATACCCCATCCAAAGTGTTTCAGTCTCGTTTTTTTTATAGAGAAGCCTGAAATACTTTGGATGTGATCGGTCCAACCTTTAGTCGATGTAAGAGGACCTTTAGTTAGCTTTGACTCTTGACTCCTTTGATTTTTAGTCTATTCAATATTTTAACGAATAGCTAAAATTCTTCTGGCGCTGCGTTTATCGTATGGCCGTCGTCGAAGTCTCGAATCAAAAACTGGTGAGTTGATTTTGGCTCGTGTCATCGAGTTAACTCAGAACTGACTATCTCTGAATAGCGTTGACTTTAGGGTTTTGGATCGCCCAGCGTTGACTTCTTATCAAAACGCGTTGACCGGCGTTGACCTTAAGGTTTCGCATCGATCGGCGTTGACTTTCATCGCAACGCGTTGATCGGTATTAACATAATTTATACTCGTACGTTTACTGGAGTCTACACAGTTTAAGATCTTAAGACATTGGAGCATGGAGATCCCAAAGGTTGGGGCTGCGAGACCAATTATTAGAGCTGATTCATCTGCATGTATGGATTTTATCTCGAAGTTGTTAGATACTCAAGTCATGAGACCAACTAATGAAGCCGGTGCATCAATGACTCTTGTATTTATAGGATTTTTGGCAAACCCTCAGCCATCAACGGGTTTGATGAGCCTTTACCGACTACAGTTTGAATCGGGCTAGCATGCGGATTATTTAAGTCTGTTCCGCATGTAATGTTATGCTAAAAGAGTTAACTCTTTTAGTGCTACGATATTGAATACGTAGACTTCATCTTTCTCACGTGAAAAGACTAAACGGCAACATGTATTAGACGTAGACTTAGGATTTTTGGCAAATCCTCAGCCTTTAACGGATTTGGTTTGCCTTTACCGATTACCGTTCGAATCGGGTTTGCATGCGGATTGTTTAAGTTTGTTCCGTATGTAATGTTGTGCTAAAAGAGTTAACTCTTTTAGTGCTACGATATTAAATTTGTAAACTTCATCTTTCTTACGGGAATAGACTACCCGACAACGCGTGTTAGGCGCTGACTTATCCCTACTTAGGCTTCGGGATAAAATTTCCCAGGCTCGAATTCTGATGTTTTTTTCAATCAGTAAAAGACTAAACCGAAAACGCGTGTTAGGCGTTGACTTATCCCTTCTTAGGATTCGGGATAAAATTCCCCGCGCGTATGAAGCGCGGATTTTAGTGTTATGAATAACAACTTACCATAATATCGAATATGTGGGCTTTTATCCTTTTTTACGGTCAAAGACTAACCAACAATGCGTGTTAGGCGCTGACCTATCCCTTCTTAGGCTTCGGGATAAAATTCTCCAGACTTGAATTCTGTTGTCTTTTTAAATCGGTGAAAGACTAAACCGGTAACACGTGTTAGGCGTTGACTTATCCCTACTTAGGATTCGGGATAAAATTCCCCGCACATGTGAAGCACGAATTTTGGTGTTATGAATAACAACCTGCCTTAATGTCGAATATGTGAACTTTTATCCTTTTTACGGTCAAAAACTAACCAGCAACACGTATTAGGCGCTGACCTATCCCTTCTTAGGCTTTGGGATAAAATTCCCCAGATTTGGATTCTGGTGTCTTTTTCAATCGGTGAAAGACTAAACCGACATCGCCTGTTAGGCGTTGACTTATCCCTACTTAGGATTTAGGATAAAATTCCCCACGCGTGTGAAGCATGAATTTTAGTTATGAATAACAACCTGCCACAATGTCGAATATGTGAGCTTTAGTTCTTTTTACGGTCAAAGACTAATCAGTAACGCGTGTTAGGCGCTGACCTATCCCTTTTTAGTCTTCGGGATAAAATTCCC
Organism: Asparagus kiusianus; assembly: GCA_022839385.1. Lineage (NCBI taxonomy): Eukaryota > Viridiplantae > Streptophyta > Magnoliopsida > Asparagales > Asparagaceae > Asparagus > Asparagus kiusianus. The sequence goes on from BQKN01062320.1 coordinate 5,045, forward strand.
CAGACTTAGATTCTAGTGTCTTTTTCAAACGGTGAAAGACTAAACCGGTAACGTGTGTTAGGCGTTGACTTATCCCTACTTAGGATTCGGGATAAAATTCCCCGCGTGTGTAAGGCACGGATTATGAGAGTTAAAAAAAGGTGGTGTCTTCTCTTGGGGCAAAGACAAACCCGTTATTGGAAAGGAAAAATTTTATATTCTATTTCCAGTTGCAAAGGAAACTCCAAGTGGGATCTCCACTTCGATAATCCGGACTGGTGAAGCTAAGAGTGGGATCTCCACTTCGAGAAATGAATAGATTTAGATAAGCCTAACTTTTATAGGATTGGTTACCTGATCAGAGAATAAAATTCCAACTTCAGCCCTAACTTTCATAGGTTTGATCGAAGGGAGGTTTGAGACAATCCTAACTTTTATAGGTTTGATCGCTCAATTTAAAAGTGGACCTCTCGTTCATGGAATGAATTAAGATGGGACTTTGGTCGTGGTCCTAACTATAGGAAGGTTTGACCGAGTGAGGAGTTTTGAGATAATCCTAACTTTTATAGGTTTGATCGCTTAATTTATAGACCTCTCATTCATTGAAGGAATCAAGAGGGGATTTTGGTTGTGGTCCTAACTATAAAAAGGTTTGACCAAGTGAACAGTGAGAATGAGAGTACAAATTACAGTGGGAGTGTTGATTCGTACAAATCAATCAAAGGGGATTCCTAGTGTTAAATGACAAATACTTAACACGGATGGGTTTGACAATTTGTCAATAATCAGGAGATTAAAATTCCGAGTACTATGTCCAGACTCTAACCATGGGAGTGTTGAGTGCACAGACTTAGCGGGAGTTTGTGTGGGAGTTTCTTATTCATGACCTTCTTATAGTGACCAGGTTATCCCTAAGAATACACTACATAGAATTCTTTCAGGAACTTCCCGTTACATGAATCATCCACCCCAGCTTTTTTGCAAAACTGGGTCTAATATTGTACTTAGTCGGTGACCGGGTTATCCTTAAGAATAATAGGCATGACACTTTCTAGGAACTTTCCGTGAAAGAAAGGAAATAGTTTAGACTCATATACCTGTTAGAGTATTGAGAAGCAGTTTATACTCGTATACTCTTCGGAGTGGCAGAAGGAGCAGTTTATACTCTTATAATTGTCGGAGTCTTTATTCGGCTTAATTTAGCGTTATGACGCCAGCTTCAACCAAGGTTTGGATGCTATTCTTGAGAACGAAATAAGCCTTGGTGGAATGAATGATCCTTCTGTGGTACGTACAATACTTTTGATCCAGAGTATTGTTAGCTTCCTCCTGATTTGCGATAGGTGGTAGCTTGATCTTATTGTTCTCAAGGAGGGATTCGAAAATAGCTGGAACGTCTTCGTCCTTGAAGGAGTATTCTTTTTGGAGTCTCGGACCTAAAGTCTTTTGCTGTCTCCGGGATTACTGTTGTGACGTCAGATTAGCATTAACAGCAGCTACAGGGGCTTTCCCTTTACCACAGGAGATGAAGCTTGAATTTGGAGGGTTAGCCGTCGGTTGGCTTCTCTCGGCTTTCTTCCTTCTGAGGAAATGCTCGGCCTGCTCTCCGCGTACTTTTAACTCTTTTTAGGTGTTGGATGGTGCTACTCCCATAACTTCCAACACGTCCAAATAGAGGTTGTTATGACATGTTTGGAGGATGAAGTCCTCAGTGATCGAATCTCGGCAATTCATCGCCTTATTCCGGAAGCGCTTGACGAAGTCGTCGATAGTCTCGTCGTCTTTCTATTTCTCATCGAAGAATGTCCTGATTGACACCTCGGCGTCATCATCAAAGAAGTGAGCGAGAAACAAGTTCTCCAGATCGTCCCAGCTGTTGATGCTTCCAGGCTTGAGACGGTGGTACCAATCGAAGGTGGGCCCGCGAAGGGTGCCAACGAATGACCAAACCATCAAGACTTCATTGTCGGAGATCATGCCCAAGTAAGACTTGAAGTAGATCAGATGTTAAGTGGATGAGCCCTTCCCGTAGAATGGCGTGAAGTTGATCAGGTTAAACTTCGTCGGGTACGAGATCGACTCCCACTCTCTCGGGTAGGGACACGGAATGTTGGTCTTCTTCACCTCTCGAGCAGACATCAGAGTGTTGATTTTGCTCTCGAGGTCTTTCATCTTCTCATCCTTGTCTATATTATTCTTTGGTTGATTTTGAGGAGGAACATCGCGGCCACCCCCGATATTATCATCTTTGGTGGGACCACCCTCAGCATCGTTGTTTTCAGTTGGGCCACCCCCAGCATTTTGATCAGCCGGAGGGTTATCAACATTGAGATGTTCATCCACATCTGAATCACTACCTGTTTGGTTAGTAATGTTACGACAGTTGGATTCACCAAGTTGATTGGATAGAGCCCGAATCTGTTGGTCATGCTCTTCCCTCATTCGCAGCATAGTCATTTCCATTTCGAACTTAAAGTTCTCTTTTTGCTTAGCCAAAGCATCCTCGATGATTTTGGTCATTTGGTCGATGTTGATCATAAACGCCTCGCGGGATTGTCCTAGGCTGGATACTGTATTGTCAGAAGCGACTGCAGAGTTGGTATCTGACACCTCATCATCCGAGGAGAGGCCTCTATTCATCCTCTGATAGTCCCTACGTCTAGTAGTCCTTGCGTGTAGATGAGTTATCCATTAGGATACATCCGAAAAATGACGGGGACTAAAACTTTGTGTTGACTTCCCTTTATCGACCATATTGATAGTGATTACTGGGAGTTCGTCACCTTGAACGGCCGATCATTTCTTGCGTAAACGCTTTGGCTTGGTATTCGATACTTCAGAAGAAAGCCTTTAATATACCGAGACCCTCTATAGAGCGGTCTTGGGGTAGCTATATGCTGATAATACCGCCCTGATAAGTTTGGCGCACGGACAATGAGGGTCTGTTTCCCGGGTACTTTTCTTTCGAGATCTGTTCGTACCCTCAGCCCGATAGTATAACTCATCGGTATGATTGCCGGAGCAACCTATCGCGTGTTGGCACAATTTCCCAAGTGTAACGTTATCATCATTAGATGAATACGTTTCCTTCTGGGAATACAATGCTTTGTTAGCATCCTCGAGAGTCACACGTTTGGAGTTACGCCTTTGTGAGCGTGGAACCTCAACGGGCTCTTGGACTTCGACTCGCAGTCCAATACGGTCGGTTACTAGAATTTTCTCTTTATGAGAAGGCTTTATATTGTCATGAGGGCGTGTGTGACCCCCAGCTCGTTGAGTTGCTCGGGGTTCATTCACTAGGCTCAGGCGTTCTTTAATAGGAGTTTTGCATCGATCTTCGTGTAAAGGACTCAGGCAATCCTTCAATGGGATTCTAAATCTGGAGAGATCCACACTACCGTAGGGTTCCACCGGAGGCGCGGGAGCGGAAGGAGTAGGATCAGGTAGAGACGCCTTAACTGCCTTCGGTGTGGTTTTAGGCGTTGTCTTGGGCTTCGGCACCCAAACCTGCTTAGATCTTGGTGGCTTTTTGACCACCTCTTCATTTTGCAATTCTCGTGCCTTTCGTACAAGGATCTGGGCATTCGCAAGAAGTCTGTGGCACTTCTGGATGCGCTCCCCGAGAGTAGAATGGGTTTGTTTGACACGAACCCATTTGTTAATCGGAGGTTGGGAGGAGGATCCTGATTCTTGTTGTGACGATAAATTAGCCACTTGGCGCTTTCTAAACTCCAGATCCACTTGGTAATAGAGTCCGTCCACCTGATCCAAAGCCTTGGCGAATTGGCGTGGGAGGCGTTAGCATTGCCTTTGACATGCTCTCTTTGATAGAGTTGGCGCGCCTTCAGCCGTCGACTCCTTGATCAAGAAGGAGTTCAGATCTGAAGATCTGACTTCATTTGATGCCAGCGGATCATTGCGAGATGCAACTGCAGCAGCGGTAGCAGGGATATCACCTTCTTGAGTCTTCAGATCTGATGACCAGTGGATCTTTTTGGAGGAGGAGACCTTCCTGCACTTGCGAGGAGAGGCGGCTCTGGAGGAGGAGGAGGAGACGTACTCTTTGAACTTCTGTTGGTCAAACTCGTATTCGACCTCTTCAGCCACTAGGATCTTGATCGTCGGTTACGGCACGACAGGCTCGATGACGAGACTGTTGGCTCCTACTATAGTCGCCAGCTTGTTTGGGGAGAAAGTTAATATATTCATTGCTGTGTTCATTACAACTTCAGACATTACAATGAAAATAAAAATTTACTCTTTTTATAAGACCCTTTCACAATAAAAACAAAAAAGTACAACTCTCATCAAACAGCACAACGGGTGTTTATCACCCGCTGCTTATGTGAGATCTTAGCCTATGACGGGGACGTTGATATCCGTGGATCACCAAACGATCAGATCAGATCGGAGCTTCGTCAATTCGCGAAGGAATCAAGAAGCCGAAGCAATTATCTCGGCATCAGCGAGATAAACACTCTTCTCAAGATCACCACAACGGGGCGATCTCAAGGGAAGAAACAGTGTATTTATAGGCTTCAGGAGCCCTGTGCTCGGATAAGAATGATCGATTCACTCTTATCTTCAGTTATAACCACTTAACCACGTTCTTGGATGATATTCTATCAGTTGAAACAAATCCAGGCAGTTAATGATCAAAAAACAGATTTAAACTACCAAAATTTAGTTTTTCGGGTCTGCGAACACCTGTGGGTGTCTAAGCCAAGGTTTGGCCGAGACAAACACCATTTGGTGTCTCGGCCAAACTTTGGCCTGAACTTGGTTTCACGGTTCTGTCTGTTTCCGTCGTATCTTCATCGTCCGAACTTAGAATTACGTGATTCAAGATGCGTTGGAAAGCTAACGAGGAGATCTATAAACTCCCATGGTTGAATCACATGTGAAGTAGACGAGACATGAGGGGTACTTCGTCTTTCGTAAGTGACGCGGAGCTCCCGATCCATTCGTGTTTCCGTTATTCCGAAGTTCCGTTGCTTCGCATGGTTCGTCGACTCACTTCATGCGCTTGTCGTTATCAAATGAGCTTCTGTGACTTGGATAGCGATGTTCATCATCTTCTCTCTATTTCGATCCACGTGCGGGGACCTATAGGTAATTTTTGATGCCTATAATATCTACTCTTCCTTCTCACCAATAAGCATCCTCACTATGAAGGAGCCTGCATGAATCATAGAATCAATTCAGTAGGCTTGCAAGATCAAACTCTAGTATTTATCTGAAATTAGTCGTTAACCTAACTCTCACAATGAGTAACTCCTAGCCCTAACTAGTCCTGATTCTCAATTAAACTAGCTTGAGTGCGCCATAACAAAATTTAATTAAAGACAAAATTAGATAATAATTAAGTTCACTAAAAACAATCTTGCAGCCCTTTCGATAAACCATTCTTTGAAATATATAAGTGAAGTTTGATGAAAATAAGGATGAAGATAAACTCCAATGGCATCTCTCCTCGTTGTGAAGTGATCAGATGGTTCTGGCTGTTTTTTGGCATAGATTACTTGTTTGAAAGTTTCTGAGCAATTAATTTACTCTAAATAAATAAACAAGTGATTCTTCCTTAATGGGGTGTTAATTAGTCAATGAGAAAATTTTCACTAAAAATGAAACAATTGTTAGAAACGGAATAATTGTTTGAAAGTAGAATATTATAGTGAGATAATTGCAATTTCAAGGCAGGTCTTCATTGTGGTGCTAAGCCAAGTATTTTGTTATAGTTTGCCTCAAATACTGGATTTTTCTTGTCCTATTGGTTTTTATCTCTAGAAGAGAGATAAATCCTATCCAATTAATAATACCTGTCGTAGGATAATTTTCTGCCACAAATATTTTTGGTCATTAGTTTTCATATAATCCGCTCGAGAGGAACTCAGAAATATCGATGACAGCAGCAATTCAGAGGAGAATTTTGGCCTCCATCCATTGGAGAGATACCCATGTGAGAAATTGTTCGGGTTTATGTGTTTTTGACTGTCGATATTTGACGCAGCGCGAAAGTAGTAGCCTCGGAATCCACCAAAGACAATCTTCGAATCCACGAAGTAAATATTAAAGAAAAACAAAATTTTATTAATCAAAAGTTATTATTCACCTTTGGGGTTACATAACTCTTCTTAAATATAAAAAAAATAAGACTCCTAGTAAGACTAGAATTACAAAGAAATAGAAAGTAGCAAATTCTATCCTGAAAAAACTCCCTATAATAGAGGAAACAAATCATGAATTAAAATTAAATTTGTTTCCTAATCTAATTAGACTCTAATATTAAATTTATTTCCTAATTTAAATAGACTCTAATTTAAATAAACTAGAAGCTGATTATTTTTGAATTTTAGCCAAGACTGGGTATTACTGATGAGATTTTAAAAATCTGACAATTTGGTTGGCTCCGTCTCATCAAGATAGGCGATTTACATATATAATATGTTAGAATTCTCCTTCCAGATTGAAAAATATGATTGTTTATTTGCAGAAGTCAATAATGCGTGTACCTCATGATTATCCGAATCCCCTGTGAAATTGTCCGTTAAGCATCCTACATCATGTTAGTCTAAAATGTAGACCCAAAGTTAAAGCCGAAGCTAGAATCATGAAGAACATAGTCCAAAAAGTCCAGGAGAACTGCCAGTCAGCCTGGCAGTCGACCGCGAGTCAGCGATGGTCGACCGCGAACGTACACAGAAGTCAGGGAGAGGCTGGAGCTGAAGACGGTCGACCGAGGCAGTCAACCACGCCAACCCTGTAATGTTTTTTGCTCTTGGGTTTTGGCTCGGTTGACCGCGACACCTGCACGATCGACCATCACGGTCGACTACGACGCTGTTTGCCAGATTCCTTATGAGTTCAGGAAATCTGTTTGGGCTGAGTTTGATATAAATACACAAACATTTTTAGGGTTTGAAAAGCATCAGAAAACCATCAAAAAGAGAGAGCTTTTGATAGAGAGATCTCAGAGAGATAAAACCCTAGTTTGAGAGCTTGTATTTCTTCTTCAATCAATAAAAAAATTGTGTGATGTGGCTTCCGAGGATGTAGGTATGTTACCGAACCTCGTTAAATCTGTGTGTTCGTCTCCTTTATTATTCCTGTAAGTTTTGATCTTCATTTGTGGTGAATTTTCCTACTTTCCTACTTTCAACACAAGGTCCGAAAGGGCAAGGGTTCGATTTGATTGTTTCGAATCCCCAACAACTAGTATTAGAGCTTCGTTCACCAATTTATGTGATAGTCATGGCAGAGGAAATCAAATCTAAGATCGAGAAGTTTGACGGCTCGGACTTCGCCTACTGAAAGTCGCAGATGGAGGACTATCTGTACCAGAAGGACTTGTATCGCCTGTTGATGGGCAAAGATAAGGGACAAAAGAAAGAGGAGTCAGATGATGATTGGGAGATACTGGATAGGAAGGCTCTAGGGTAAATCCGGTTGTCGCTTGCCAAATCAGTAGCCTACAATATCTTGAAGGAGAAGACGATGGTGGGGCTTATGGAAGCGCTCACGAAGATGTACGAGTAACCGTCGGCAGTAAACAAGGTGCATCTCGTCAAGACTCTTTTCAACCTCAAGATAGCAGAAGGACGGTCCTTCACGATGCATCTCAGTGAGTTCAACACGATTGTTGATCAGCTTATCTCCGTAGACATCACATTTGATGACGAAGTGCAGGCCCTACTGTTACTATCGTAATTGTCGGATAGTTAGGCAGGTTGTGTGACGACAATCAGCAATTCGGTGGGGAAGAAAAAGTTAAAGCTGAGTGAGGTGGTTAGCATGATTCTATCCGGGGAGGTTACAAGGAAATCGTCCGAATTAGAAGGTTCAGGTTCAGCCCTAAATTTCGAGCAAAGAGGCAGAAGCCAGAAGAAAGGGAACCAAAATAGGAATCGGTCGAAATCAGTAAAGAAAAGGTCGAACTTGAAGGTTAGGCCTATTAACGAAAAGTATTGGAACTACGGTCAGGAGGGCCATATGTCTTCAGTCTGCAAGAGTCCAAAGAAGGATACGGGTGAGGAAGAGGCTCATATCGTGCAAGATACCTTGATCCTTGCTATGGATAGCGACTCGGATTCTTGGGTCATCGACTCAGAAGCCTCTTTCCACACCACTGCTAACAGGAAGCTTCTCCAGAATTATGTAGCACAGGACTTTGGAAAAATTTATTTAGGGAATAACGAGCCTTGTAATATTGTTGGAAAGGGTGAAGTGCAGATTCAGATGAAGGGCTCTAAGTGGACCTTGAAGAACATGAGACACGTACCGAAGCTGAAGAGGAATCTAGTTTCGGTAGAACAGCTTGGAGCAGAAGGCTATGTTTCGACATTCACAGGAGATTCATAGAGAATTTCCAACGGTACGATGATAGTTGTTCGAAGTAACAAACTAGGGACTCTCTATCTCACCTTACATATGAGTGACACCCTCGTAATTATAGCTGGCAAAGAGAGTACAGATCTATGACACAACAGGCTAGGACACATGAGCGAGAAGAGGATGAAGATCTTACATTCACAGGGAAAGCTAACCGGGATCGACTCTATGGAAGTTAGGGTTTGTGAAGGCTGCATCTTTGGGAAGAAGAAGAGGGTTAGTTTCCAGAAGGATGGAAGGCTACCTAAGGCTCAGAAGATAGAGTTGATTAATACAGATATATAGGATCCAGCCAGTGTGTCTTCTTTTGGCGGTTCGAGATATTATGTCACCTTCATCGACGATCACTTGAGGAAGGTGTGGGTCTACTTTATGAAGCACAAGTCAGAGGTGTTCGGAGTCTTCAAGAAATGGAAGGTCATGGTGGAGAACGAGATAGATCTGAAGGTGAAGTGTCTGAGATCAGACAATAATGGAGAATACGAGCTGGAGGAGTTCAAGAGGTTCTGTGCTACAAATGGTATTCATTTAGAGAGAATTACTCTAGGGATGCCACAGTAGAACGATATTGTAGAGAGAACGAACAGAACCTTGACGGAGAATGCCAGGAGCATGCAATTACATGCAGGTCTGCCTAAGATATTTTGGACGGATGCGGTGCATACGGCAGCTTACCTTATTAATCACGGGCCATCAGTTCTATTGGATTTTAGGATTCCAGAGGAGGTTTGGAGTGAAAAGAATATAAATCTCTCACACTTACGGGTATTTGTTTACGTGGCTTATGTTCATATCAGTGACCATGTCAGAGACAAGCTAGAGGCTAAGTCACAGAAGTACACATTTATTGGATACGGTATTGATGAGTTCGGGTATCATCTTTGGGATGAGAAGAATAGAAAGATCATCAGAAGCAGGGATGTGATATTCAATGAGGAGGTGATGTACAAGAATATAAAAAATGCTAAGGATAGCCAAAGCAGTGAGAGAAGCACTACAGATGCAGGTGGATCCGAGTACATGGATTTAGAGAAACTTCCAGATAGAGATGATGATGTTTGTTCTGACCATAAAACGGAGGAGGCTCTAAGTGCAGAAGCAGCTACCCAGGACGTGGAGCTTAGGAGGTCATCCAGGGTACCCAAACCAAATCTCAGATATCTTTTATCTCTTGATTACTTATTATTGACAGATAGCGGTGATTCGGAGTGCTATGAGGAGGCTATGCAAGTGAGTGAATCTCAACAGTGGGAGCATGCGATACAAGAGGAGATGGATTCCCTACTTACTAATAAAACATGGGAGTCAGCCCAGCTACCTGCACAGAAGAAGGCCTTACATAACAAATAGGTCAACCGGGTCAAGTAGGAGAGTAATGGAAGCAAGAGATTCAAGGCTAGATTAGTAGTAAAAGGGTTTCAATAGCGGGAATGAGTGGACTACACGGAGATATTTTCTCCTGTCGTGAAGCTCACAACCATCAGAGTGATGTTGAGTTTGGTAGCTGCAGAAGACCTCTTTCTTGAGAAGTTAGATATGAAGACTGCCTTCATGGTGACTTGGATGAAGAAATCTACATGAAGCAGCCTATTGGCTTCATTGAAGAAGGAAAGGAAGAGATGGTGCGCAAGCTCAAGAAGAGCTTATATGGTTTGAAACAGACTCTGAGACAGTGGTACAAGAAGTTTGATAACTTCATGCAAAACAATGGCTACAGAAGATGCAATTTAGATCATTGTTGTTATTTTAAAAGGTTCGAGTCCAGCATTATTATCTTGTTATTATATGTTGATGACATATTGGTAGCAGGATCGTGTTTAGAAGATATAAACAGTTTGAAGAAGTAGCTAGCAAAGGAGTTTGCAATAAAGGATCTGAGTGCAGCAAAGTAGATTCTAGGGATGCGAATCAGTAGGGATGAAGCTGAAGGGACGTTAAGATTGAGCCAAGCTGAATACATTAAGAAGGTACTTCGGAGGTTCAACATGTAGAATGCTAAAGTTGTTAGCACACCCCTTGGAAGTTAGTTCAAGCTATCTGAGGATCAATAGCCTAAGACAGATGCAGATAGAGAGCATATAAGCAGAGTGTCATATTCTTCAGCCATTAGGAGTCTCATGTACGCGATGGTTTACACGAGGCCGAAAATCGCCCATGCAGTGGGAGTTGTGAGCAGGTTTACAAGCAATCCAGGGAAGCAGCATTAGGAGACCATGAAGTGGATATTACAATACTTGAGGGGAACAACGAACAAACCACTATGTTTTAGGTGGAAGGAGTTGGTGTTGCAGGGATACGTGGATGCGGACTTCACCGATGATCATGATACGAGACGAAGCACTACGTGGTATGTTTATACCTTAGCATCGACAGCAGTGAGATGGGTCTCACGTCTGCAGAAGATTGTGACTTTTTCTACAACTGAGGCTGAGTATGTCACGGTAACCGAAGCAAGCAAGGAAATGATCTGGTTGAACGAGTGCTTGTAAGAGTTGGATCTGAAGCAAGGGAGAGGAGTTCTTTATTATGATAGTCAGAGCACTATACATCTTGCCAAGAAGCCAGTAAATCATGCCAGAACGAAGCACATCGACGTCAAATATTATTTTATACGCTCGATAGTTGAAGACGGAAAGTTACACTTAATGAAGATTTTAAGGAGTTAAAATCCGACGGACATGTTGACGAAGGCAGTCACTATTGAGAAACTAAAGTTATGCGTAACTTCAATTGGCCTTCACGAGTAGAAAACGAAGGCAGAGCCACACTACGAGGATCGGTGAGATTGTTGGGATATTGTTGATTGAAGAAAGGATTTTTCCGGAGAGGAGAAGATACCTGCAAAGAAGGGGAGAGTTCGGGTAAACTCACTAATGACACTTTGGTCTCCAAGTGGGAGATTGTTAGTCTAAAGTGTAGACCCAAATTTGAAGCCAAAGCTGGAATCACGAAGAACATAGTCCAAAAAGTCCAGGAGAACTTCTAGTCAGCCTGGCGGTCGACCGCGAGTCAGCGACGGTCGACCGCGAGTCAGCGACGGTCAACCGTGAACGTGCACAAGAGTCAGGGAGAGGCTAGAGCTGAAGACGGTCGATCGCGCCAACCCTGTAATGTTTTTTGCACTCGGGTTTTTGTTCGGTCGACCGTCGCGATCGACCGTGATACCTGCATGGTAGACCGCCACAATCGACCGCGACACTATTTGTTAGATTCCTTATGAGTTTAGGAAATCTATTTAGGCTGGGTTTGATATAAATACCAAAATGTTTTTAGGGTTTGAAAAGCATCAGAAAACCATCAAAAAGAGAAAGGTTTTGATAGAGAGATCTTATAGAGATAAAACCCTAATTTGAGAGCTTGTATTTCTTCTTCAATCAATAAAAAAATTGTGTGGTGTGGCTCCCGAGGACGTAGGCACATTGCCGAACCTTATTAAATCTGAACCTTATTAAATCTGTGTGTTCGTCTCCTGTATTATTTTTGGAAGTTTTGATCTTTATTTGTGGTGAATTTTCTTATTTTCCTACTTTCCTACTTTCAACACAAGGTCCGGAAGGGCAATGGTTTGATTTGATTGTTTCGAATCCCTAACACATCTTTCTTCTCTTGTTGAAAGAAGCTCGACCCCAAGCTTATATTTGTTATAATAGTTGTTTCATTGATAAATATTTTTTTGCAATGATCAGCATCCGCCTTGTATTTAGTATTGATTTTCTCTATTTGTTCTCTTACCTCCTCTGCTAGGACTTCTTTTGTATCAAACTTGTGTATGAATCTTTTTCATGATATGTGTATATAACTGGCAGCATGTGGCTCTGTAGTCGACATGAAAAACTCCTCCAAATATTTTCTTTGTTGCTTCCCATATTCTAGTGTTGATTGTATCATCTCACCATTGTTGAAATTATTGATGACTATTGCTTTCAAAAAATAATTTTCTTCCTCATACTTCATACACAATTCTTTCATCTCATTTGTCTTAAGCACTCTACCAAGCAATGCACACATACCATCAATTACCTCGCTCTCTATTTTATCATTTTCCTCCATCGGGATAATTTCAATATGTGTAACATCACTCACAATATCATGTAGAATATTCATCTTCATTAACATATTATCATCTACATTACAAACCTCAGGATGAATATTGATTGTGGCAAAATCTTCCTTTCCGCGGGTGAGCGTCTTGTTGTTTGCCGCTAGAGAAGCATTCTCCTTAGCAATCTTTGTCTTAAATGCCTTCGATTCTAGGATCGACATAATTGATGAAGTCTTTATTGGTTCTTCCATGGTGCTCTTAACAAATCTAGACTCTTTCTCAGAGATGAATTGAGGTTTCTTAATTTACCATAATCACAACTAGTTTGATAACTCTCTAAAAACATCCATGATAAAGGTCGTATGTCGTTTTGCTCAAGTTCTCGCTCCACCTTTTTTGCTAGATGGACCGTAGCGACTAAGGTAAAGAATTTTTTAAAGACACCTAACATTGCTTGTAGTTAGAATGTAAGAAATGGTCTCTCAATAATTTCTTCATCTTTGCCCACGTTCGAACCGGATCTTTCTCTTGATGGTAAAAATTTATTAGTACTTCATCCTACCATGCAGATACTTTTTCTTTAAGCCTGTAGGTCACTAATTTAACTTTTCAATATTCTGAGATTATTTTATACTCAAAATACTTATCCACTTTATTAATCCAATCAAGAAAAACATTAGCATGAAGCTTTCTATTGAAGGATGATATTTTTAATCTTCTAGTGTCATAATTGTCATGTCTTTGGTGATCTCTACGATCATAACCACGGCGTGAGGCTTTATAGTCATCACTATTGAATTCATCATGTGGAGTCGGGTCACGTCGTTGGCGACCATCAATCCGATTTTGAAATCCTCCGGTGTACAGATGCTCTACTGCCGATGCAAGTCGTTCTATGATAGTCTGCATCTGATTAATATCGATCTTCAGCACTGTTTTCGTCAAAAGTTGCCTTCATCATTGATTTCATTAATACTTCAAACGTTACAAATGAATTCAAATAAC
>BQKN01062323.1:12959-67576 GCA_022839385.1 Asparagus kiusianus
AGAAAATCAAGAAAAATACAAATACTCTTTTAAAAATAATATTTAAATATCAAAAATTTATTTTAACTAATATCAAAATTTTATGGTCATTACACATGGGTCGACTCATGATTTATGGGTCGACTCGTATACTGACGAGTCGACTCAGCAGAAACAAAAGGCAACACAACTAGACTTCGTGAGTTGACTTATGACAGTCATGGGTCGACTCAACCTGATGAGTCGACTCTTGATGAGTCCTGAGTCGACTTACAGGCTGAAAATCTGCATATATCACAAGTTAGATTCGCCAACTCGATCCATCCTCCTATTACACTGATCTACATCTTTATAGCTACCAATTCTAGACTATGATGCAGTGAGAAAACATATTTATCATGAGAAACGATTTTCTTGTAGGTTAAATCCCACTTTTAACTCTAATACATGAAAGAAAGCATTTAGTCAAAATAAAACTTATATTTTTGTTCTTTAAATAAAATTCCAGATCTGGGTTTTCATCAAAAACTTGTTGGTGGGGATTTAAAATCTGAAATACATGATTTCTAGCATTAACCCTAACAGGAATATTGATTTATACTTGAAAATAAGTATTTGGGCTCAATGAAACACATGGAAAATAGTTGTAAACTATTAGAAACATGGGAGAGGGGTTGTGCGAGATGTTACTCGCCTCAAATGTGATGAATGACAAGTTCCCTTCGCTGAAATCCTCAAAAAGCTGCTGAACTCCCCAAAAAATCACCCAAGAAAATCCAAAAACGAGCTAGGGTTTAGAGGGGAAGAGGAGGCTAGGGTTTCTCTTGGGTTTTCTGATGAAGAAGGGTGTTTTTGGGTGGAGGGAACTATATATGAACGGATATAACCCGACCCAAAACCCAAATAAACCCGACCCAGAAAACCAGAAAAACCCCGATGAGTCGACCCGTGACAGTCATGGGTCGACTCATGACTCATGGGTCGACTCATATTATAATGAGTTGACTCAGCAGAGACTAATGGCAACAGGACTCGATTTCGTGAGTCGACTCATGACAGTCACGGGTCGACTCATAGACTAAAAACTGTATTCCTCGACTTCTGTTGCACATAAACATACTCAAAAATCTACGGGGTCTTACATTCTTCCCCCCTTAAAAGAATTTCGTCCTCGAAATTCAGAAATCATATCTAACTCATAAAGGCACTTGAAAAACACACAAGAGTCTACTACAACCCGCACACATACACATTTCGAAATACTAGTTAGCATGTAGTGATATTCATACTTAACAATCTAAAATGATAATAAAATTCTTACCTAATCCCTAATCTAACGGAACTAGTACGTCGGGCGAAAAATCCAAATAAGGAACCCCCATGTATATACCATGTATTCCGAAAGATTAAGAATTAAGTAAAAATACTCTCATTCTAGTGTTAAATATAAGTATCAAAATATAGATATAATTATTCAAGTAAGAAGTCATATCATAAATACTTTAAATTAGTTTTACCTGCTCGAACAAGTGTGGGTAGTCGCGTCGCATGTCCTCCTCGCGTTCCCAAGAAGCTTCCTCAACTCCACTTCGGTTCCATTGAACTTTCACCAATGGAATCACCTTGTTCCTGAGTCTCTTATCTTCTCTAGCAAGTATGGACACTGGAATCTCAATAGTCGACAAATCATCCCTAAGCTCAATCTCCGGTGCATCCAACACTCGCTGCTGCTCCTCATCATGCAAGTGCTTCTTAAGCATAGAAATATGGAATACATTGTGTATACTAGACATAGAAGCTGGAAGATCTAGTCTGTATGACACAGCTCTAATGCATTCCAAAATCCGGAAAGGTCCAATATATCTTGATGCAAGCTTCCCTCGCCTCCCGAATCGCTGTACGCCTTTCATAGGCGATACCTTCAGCATAACCAAATCCCCAATCTGAAACTCTAAGGGTCTTCGCCTCTTATCTGCATAACTCTTCTGCCGACTCTGAGCGGCTAGGATCCGCTCCCTGATCAACGCTACCTTCTCAGTAGTTTGCCTCACAAGCTCTGGTCCAAGCATCAAGCTATCCTCCGGCTTTGCCCAACATATCGGTGATCTACAGGGCCTCCCATACAGTGCTTCATACGGAGCCATACCTATCGTTGCTTGATAACTGTTGTTATAAGCGAACTCTATCAGTGGAATATGATCCTCCCAGCTGCCTTGGAAGTCAATGACACATGCTCGTAACATGTCCTCCAACACTTGGTTCACTCTCTCCGTCTGACCATCTGTCTGTGGGTAGAAAACACTGCTATAAGATAGCTTGCTACCAAATGAGTCCTGAAAACTCCTCCAAAAATGCGAAGTGAAAACCGATCCTCGATCCGACACAATCGTATCTGGAACTCCGTGCAATCGAACTATCTCCCGAATGAAGATCCTTGCATACGCCTCAGCTGTATAAGTAGTCCTCACTGGGATAAAATGTGCTGACTTCGTCAACCTGTCCACTATCACCCAAACCGAATCATTCTCCTTTTTAGACTTCGGCAATCCCACTATAAAGTCCATGGAAATATCCGCCCACTTCCACTCCGGAATAGGCAAAGGCTGAAGTGTCCCTGCCGGTCTCTGATGCTCTGCCTTCACCTGCTGACAGGTGAAACATCTAGCCACATAGTCTGCAACCTCTCTACGCATACCGCTTCACCAGAAATGTCTCTTCAGGTCCTTGTACATCTTTGTTGTTCCTGGATGCACTGTGTACCGAGTACAGTGTGCCTCATCAAATAATTCCCTCTTCAGCTCTGCACTAGCTGGCATAACCAATCTACCCTTCATCCGTAGATCTCCATCTGTTCCAATAGTCCAATCAGCCTTAGGCTCTTTGGAAATCTCCTCCTTTCGGATTTGAATCCAAGAGTCTCCCAACTGAGCTCTGACAACCCTGTCACTCCAAGATGGCTGCACTGATACAGCTCCCAAAAATGCACTGGTTCCTCCAATCTCGGGTCTAAAATCAAACTGACTAAGAGTGATAAGGTCTCTGTACAATGAACACCTCAAAGCCGCAACCCGATGTCGACGCTTCCTACTCAAAGCATTTGCTACGACGTTCGCCTTCCCTGGATGATACTGAATCGCGAACTCGTAGTCCTTGATAAACTCAATCCACCTCCTCTGCCTCTGATTGAGTTCCTTCTGAGAAAAGAGATACTTTAGACTCTGATGATTTGTGAACAACTCAAACTGCACTCCATATAAGTAGTGCCTCCATGACTTCAGTGCAAATACCACTGCTGCTAGATCCAAGTCATGGGTGGGATAGTTCTGCTCAAGCACTCTCAACTGTCGTGAGATATAAGCTACTACTCTTCGAGTCTGCATAAGGACGCCTCCTAATCCTGCTAATGATGCATCTGTATAGACAACGAATATCCTGTCGCTGCTCGGAATAGTCAAAACTGGTGCTGAGGTCAACTTAGTCTTCAAAATATCAAAGGCCTTCTGGCACTCCATGCTCTATATAAACTGTACACCCTTCTTCGTAAGGCGTGTAATCGGCGTCGCAATCTTCGAGAAGTCCTGGATGAACTTCCTGTAGTATCCAGCTAAACCCAAAAAGCTGTGAATCTCTGACACCGTCTTCGGGGGCTCCCAATCAAGAACTGCTGTGACCTTAGCCTGGTCCACCGCTATGCCCTCTTTACTGATGACGTGGCCAAGAAATCTGACTTCTGAAAGCCAAAATTCACACTTGCTGAACTTGGCATATAACTGATGCTCCTGAAGAGGCCTCAACGCTATCCGTAGATGCTCCTCGTGATCTGCCTCCGATCTCGAGTAAATGAGTATATCATCGATGAAGACGATTACAAACTGATCTAAGAAGGGACGAAAAACCCGGTTCATCAAATCCATGAATACCGCGGGAGCATTGGTCAACCCAAATGGCATGACCAAGAACTCGAAGGACCCATATCGAGTAAGAAAGGCGGTCTTGGGAATATCCATCTCCCGAACCCGCAACTGATGATAGCCAGAACGAAGATCAATCTTTGAGAAATACTACGCTCCCTGCAACTGGTCAAACAAGTCATCAATCCTAGGTAGTGGGTACATATTTCGGATAGTGACCTTGTTCAACTCTCTATAATCTATACATAATCTCATGCTGCCGTCCTTCTTCTTCACGAAGAGGACTGGCGCGCCCCACGGAGAATGATTCCGACGAATAAAACCCTGAGCTAACAACTCGTCCAACTAGGTCTGAAGCTCTCTCATCTCAGCTAGCGCCATGCGATAGGGTGCGCGGGATATCGGGGCTGTGCCCGGCTGCAACTCAATACAAAACTCAACCTCTCTCACAGGAGGTAACCCAGGTATGTCCTGAAAGACATCCTGATAATCCGAGACAACACGAGTCTCTAACAAATCAGAACTCTGATCCCGCAGCATCACCCCCTCGATGAACGCCAGAAATGACTCCGCAAGGCGATTGCCCTGAGAAGTGGCCACAATCATCTCGGACCCGTCGGACGCTCACAATCTGACTGTCTTCGCAAAGCAGTCAATACTAATATGGTAGGACGACAACCAATCCATACCAAGAATGACATCAAACTCGGACATATGCAACACTATCAGATCGACTATGAACTCCGACTCATCTAAACTGACGGTACACCTCCTACAAACGCTCTCCAGAAGCGATACCTCACCTAAAGGGGTGGAGACTGATAAAGGAGTGTCTAGAGGCTGAGCTACGAGCTGGAGTCTAGCCATAAATGCATGCGAGATAAAAGAATGCGAAGCTCCCGAATCGAAAAGAATACGGGCGGGAAAGGAATTCACAAGAAACGTACCCTCCACAACCGCTCCGCTGGTACCGTGATCACGGGGAACCACTGCATATACTCTGCCTGTGGCTGAAGACTGCTCTACTGCTAATGCTGGAGAATATGGGACAATCTGTCCCTGGGGAGTCCCCTAGACTGCTCGAACCTGCCCTTCTGCCCTCTGCGTCGATGGCGGTGCCTCAAGCCTGTTCTGCTGACCCTAACCTCTGCCCTGCTGTCGCTGTTGCTGCTGGTTCGGGCCTCTGCCCTGCTGAGCTCCTGCTGGTGCACTACGACACTCTGATGCCTTGTGCCCGACCTTGTGGCAGTTGAAACAAGATCCCTGAAACTTGCGCTGCTGATGCGCTCTCTGATCCTGCTGGGGTCCCTTCTTATGAGGGCCCTGCTGCTGCTGATGCTGATATCCTGACAAAGGTCTCTTGTTCTTACCATTGTCCCCGCTCTGTCCCGTCTTGGACTTCCCTTCCTTGTCCTTCAGGAACATGGTAGTCTCAATCTCCTATGAAGTGGCGGCCTCAGCTACCTCCCTAACTGAATAGAACCTCCTCGAGATGAGGTATCGACGGAGATTGGGGCGTAGCCCCGCTAAGAACATCTGAGCTTGACGCTCTCCTGTCTGCCACATACCCGTGAAATGTAGCAACTCCATAAACCGGCTCTCATAATCTGCCACTATCATGTCCCCCTGAGTCATACGGGACAACTCAAGCTCCTTCCCAGTCCGTGCTGCAGAAAAAATATACTGTCCATCAAAGAAGTAGATGAAATCCTCCCATGTGAGGGTTATCCTCTGCTCTGGAGTAAACTGTAGCCGGTACCATCTCCCGGCATCTCCCTTCAGACTGTAAGATGCCAACCTCTGCTTCTGAACCGGATCTACACTGAGTATGTCCAGTATATTGCTCACATCCTCCTTCCACTTGTGTGCTGCAAGGGGGTCTGGTGATCCCTGAAACTCTGGTGCCCTCATCTTCTGATACCTCTCTACCATACGGAGCCAAGCTTCCTGCTCCGTGGTTCTATCTGGTACTGCTAGTGGAATAGCTACAGGTGCTACCTCTGGGTCTCTCTCTCTCTGATCGGGACGGCTGATATCCCCTGCTGCTGAGCTACCGGTGGTGGTGGTGTCCGTGGTGCTATATGCGTCGTTACTAACTCTTCAATGGCTGTCATCCTAGCAATAAGGGGAGCCATGATATCCACCAAATACTGAGGAGCCTGTTGCGGCTCCGGTGGTGCCTACTCCTGCTCGGGTGGAGCCAGCTGCGGCTCAGGTGGGGCTTGCTGAGGCTCTGCCTGGGCGGCCCTTCTAGTGCGGGGTCTCCCACGTCCTGCCATCTCTCTGATCATAAGAAAAATAATGTTCATGAGTCAAAGTAGACGTATATACATGGTTCATCACAATATGATTTTCACATCACATAATATTCACGCATATACTTTAAGCAAAAATAGTTGTCAAAAAAAAATTTCTCAAAATTTTAAGATATACGCATATATCGTCCTCACTCATACTAGGAAATCCTTAGCGGACTCTACACATGAATCCTAGAAAACTCTAGCCTAGCTCCACGACTCAACACAGGATGATCCTAGGGATTCTGGAACTAGAGCTCTAATACCAACTGTGACGCCCCTGGGTTCACACAAGGCTGCAGTTCGAGGTAAAACCAGAAATGTCAAACCTGCCATGCACTATACCGTCCAATAACATGTTTCACCATCACAATCACTATCTCTCTAGTGGAGTCAACAACAGGTGTAGGTACAAAGCAAGTAAAAGGTGTTACAACAGAAATTTCATGAAATGATAGAACATCAAATTAACACATCTCATCAACCAAATAAGCTGGAATACATAGTCAAGACTGAAGTGAATAACAATAATCTGGAGATCTCAACATGTCTCAAAATACATAGAATCTGATACAGGAAATAAGGCACACAACCTTTACAACTCTAGAACATAAACCTCTCTAGTCTAAAATGTCTCAAGTGGAGTATGAAAATAAAAATACATCTAATAAGAGGATAACAGATACTAGAAAGGATCGTCCTCAACCTGTGACTCTCCGGGCTCCTGGCTCGTTACGTGAAAGGGGGAGGGACAACGAGCGTCAAAGCGCTAGCAAACAACATCACAACCAACCCCAAGGGATAGGGCTCGTTGTGTATGAAAATACAGTTAATACAATATAATATAAAATATTTACACAAACATTAATGGGTTTTTAGTACTTAGGGAAATACAACACGAGCATAGGTACGTCGAGCGAAATAATCCAAACAAGGAAACCCTCATGTATATACCTTGTATCTCAAATTGTAGATCCCTAAATACAAAACCCTAGGTTTGGTCACAAGAAAGATAAAGAAAAAGAAATACATACCCATCTCTACCCATAACATGGAAATACAATGAAGCTACAATAGGTGTCATGTTCAACCTAGGTAGCTATCATGTCCCGGCCAAATACAATGTGTCGTGTATCCAACTTTATTGAATAACGTGCTCAAGGTTTAGCAAAAGTCTAATACATGTTTGAAATGGATTATAGTCCAACACGAGGACTTTAATGGATTACAGTCCAACACGAGGATTTTAATAGATTATAGTCCAACACGAGGACTGCGTACAAAACAAGAAAAATGCATGTGTTATTCCTGTGCATACCCTGCTGTACTGACTTAAACTCGTGTTCGGAGTGTCATCTCACATATACAGGTGAAATCATACTCACTGTATGCATATATACTTATTTATACCCAACAGGTGATTTAAATAAAAGCACAAACGAAACAGAAAGAAAGTACTATGATGAGTCGACCCGTTCTCAAATATAGGTCGACTCAACAGAACACATTTGTTAACAGAAAAGGACCTTATGAGTCGACTCATGACAGTCATGGGTCGACTCATGATTTATGGGTCGACTCGTATACTAACGAGTTGACTCAGCAGAAACAAAAGGTAACACAACTAGACTTCGTGAGTCGACTCATGATAGTCATGGGTCGACTCAACCTGATGAGTCGACTCGTGATGAGTCCTGAGTCGACTTACGGGCTGAAAATCTGCATATATCACAAGTTAGATTCGCCAACTCGATCCATCCTCCCATTACACTGATCTACATCTTTATAGCTACCAATTCTAGACTATGATGCAGTGAGAAAACATATTTATCATGAGAAACGATTTTCTTGTAGGTTAAATCCCACTTTTAACTCCAATACATGAAAGAAAGCATTTAGTCAAAATAAAACTTATATTTTTGTTCTTTAAATAAAATTCCAGATCTGGGTTTTCATCAAAAACTTGTTGGTGGGGATTTAAAATCTGAAATACATGATTTCTAGCATTAACCCTAACAGGAATATTGATTTATACTTGAAAATAAGTATTTGGGCTCAATGAAACACATGGAAAATAGTTGTAAACTATTAGAAACATGGGAGAGGGGTTGTGCGAAATGTTACTCGCCTCAGATGTGATGAATGACAAGTTCCCTTCGCTGAAATCCTCAAAAAGCCGCTGAACTCCCTAAAAAATCGCCCAAGAAAATTCAAAAACGAGCTAGGGTTTAGAGGGGAAGAGGATGCTAGGGTTTCTCTTGGGTTTTCTGATGAAGAAGGGTGTTTTCGGGTGGAGGGAACTATATATGAGCGGATATAACCCGACCCGAAACCCAAACAAACCCGACCCAGAAAACCAGAAAAACCCCGATGAGTCGACCCGTGACAGTCATGGGTCGACTCATGACTCATGGGTCGACTCATATTATAATGAGTTGACTCAGCAGAGACTAATGGCAACAGGACTTGATTTCGTGAGTCGACTCATGACAGTCACGGGTCGACTCATGGACTAAAAACTGTATTCCTCGACTTCTGTTTCACATAAACATACTCAAAAATCTATGGGGTCTTACAAAGATCTTCAGCAGGGTTAGTGTTACCAAGAGATACCTCAACCATTTCCTCTATTTCCTCATCGAGAAACAAGTTGTCTTCTTCTTGTTCTTCTTCATCTGCATCACTGAGACCTTCAATTTCTTCATGAGATACCCAAGTTCTGTAATCGCTAACAAAACCATTCTTCACAATATAAAGTTCTACTTCTTCCTCCAATTGATGCAACTTATTCACGCATAATTTACATGGACAAATGAGTTTCCCATGTCGGACCATATCGTGTCTACGTACAAAGTCCATGAAAACACTAACTCCATTAACGAAAATAGATTGCATGCGTTCTGCACGACCCACGTACATCCAATCCTTATCTCTGATGTAGTTATGGGCAATGCTAACCTAAATTAAATAATTTATCAGTAACGACTTCTAAAAACATGTATTTAGGGAATAAGCTAAGCATGATCATGACTTTGCTTCGAATATAGGGTTACAACTAAAGCCAAAAAGTTTAAACATGTTCATCTTATTAAATAAAATAGAAAATATGTAAATATTATATAAATCATGAGGTATTAATGTAACTCATAATTTAAGAAGTGTCTAGAGGAAAACAACAGTCGCTCCTATGTTACTCGGGTACTTCTATCATGAAGCCGTACTCGTACCCGACACTTATCCGTACCCAAACTTCATGGACACTCCTTGAATATATGCATACGTTTATTTTGACTTGTGCTCAATTATATGATATATGTTTTAATTTAAAACACTTGTCAAACACTTCTTGAATGTATATCTTACACTTCACAATACTCACATACATTTCTTGAAACTCGTTAGACATAGTTTGAGTTCATTTCAGCCCGTGTCCAAGTTCAAAAGTGTGATCTTAAAGGGCCGTTCTGAGTGTCTAGTTCATATTTGAGCAGCTTCCAATTTATAATAACCAACATAATTAAAGAAACTGAAAAACATAATAGGAATTCTAATTCTAGTAACACATGAATTGAAAAATAATAATACTCTTATGTAAAATATTAATCTCAATATGTGTATGCATGTTTACTCTCTAGAAATGCTATGAAAACTACAATGTTCTCTTCCTCGATCTGCCTAGAATTTTAACTAGTTTGGATCAAAGGATGAAAATACGATTGCATAAATATCACAATAGCAACATCATACATTACATTAATTTCATGAATAACCATAAAATTTAGAAAATACAAGATAATAGCAGAAAAAACTCAATATTTCCTAAAAATAAGAAAAATCTCAGAAATTACCTAAAATAAGTCTGCTGGAGAAAGAGGATGTCTGAGGAAGAGAACGCGAAGATGTCTAAGGAAGAGAAGGCAACGTCGGGAAGTCAGTTAATTTGCTGTAAATAAGGAAATTTAGGTTAGATGGTCAAATAAATTAGGTTTAGGGTTTTGTAGAGAGTAGATAATACTAATTTACAGAGGAGAAGGGGGCGACCCGAGGAGGAGGCGGTGGAGGCGATGGAGGAGGAGGTAGAGGAGCGAGAGACCAGACGAAGACCAGCAGGACTCGAATCTACGAATTGGCGAAGACCAGTAGGATGAGGATGCGGTGGAATCGATGGAGGCAGTGGAGAAGGTGGAGGGGGTACGTTGGCCCGAGGCGAAGATGAGGTGGAGGAGTGAGAGCCCTAGTGGACGAGGTGTGTTGGTCGGCAGCCGGTCAAACTTCGACGGGGTAAATGAGTCGACTCGTACTTTTCATGAGTCGACTCATAAGTAACGATGCGAAACAACTTATGAGTCGACTTGTACTTTTCATGAGTCGACTCATACTTTTCATGAGTCGACTCGTACCAAAAAAACCCAAAAACAATACAGTCTGGAAATATAGCCGTTACAGTGTTATGAGTCGACTCGTACTTTTCATGAGTCGACTCATAAGTAGTCGTTACAGGCTAAAAATCAACTTATGGGTCGACTCATAAAATTCATGAGTCGACTCATCATGCATGGGTCAACTCATGAATTCATGGGTCGACTCAGCAGAAACAAAACTAGTTTTCCAGCATACTTCATGAGTTGACTTATGACAGACATGAGTCGACTCAACCTGATGGGTCGACTCATGATGTTATGAGTCGACTCGTCAGAACCAAAATGTAAACTACACAACAGTTTATGAGTCGACTCAACACTGTTCATGAGTCTACTCATGACATGCACACAACCTGTTTTAAACAGTACATGTCAACATAAAACAGGGTTTAAAATATCAAATAAATTCAGAAAAATGTAAAACTTTGGAAAATGATTGTATACATGATAATAAACATGCTACAGAAATTGGTTTTCAAAAAGGAATTCCTAAATGTAAAATATCATCATTTTGCAAGGAGGTCCAAAACACGAAAATGTAAACACATGAGTTTTGACATTTTAGCTAAACCATGTTTTGAAACTTTACACAATGATTATATAGACTTAATAAAATATGTATATGATTATTGTTAAGTCCAAAAACTAAGAATACAATATTTTCACAAAATATGTAATTTCATATATATGAACATGAAAACCCAAAACCGTGCATGTATATATATAACTATATATACATAGAAACCAAATACGTGTGTGTATATGATATTGAGCTTAGAGTATCTAACACACATAATATAAAACCTAAACTAAATTATACCCAAGCTTGTGATCTTCAACGAAGCTCTATCTTGGTACACTTACGGATGAAGCTGAACTTGAATCTTTTAACTTGAATTGCAAGGCTTCACTCCACAATTCCGCCAACCTCCATTTGGATATGATCGTGAAGGCTCGATTTCATCCATCCTCTGACATATTGTTTGCCTAGAATAAATATAAAACACAAATACTAGACAAACAATATTAGATGAAAAAGTGTCTCAAATGTACAAACATAAAAACAATGTATAAAATAGATTTATGAAATCATAAGAAAGAAGACATGAGAATCATGTAAAAAGTTTTCAAATAAAAACAAATCAACAAATAAAATCATAAATCACAAGTAAATCATATAAGAACATAAAACCAAATCATCATTGATTTTCAAAAATGAGAGAGGCAACCATATCTAGCTCTTGAGCTAGTATCAACCCATATAAACATTTTAGTACCAGGTAAACAAGATTTGGGAATAAACACCCAATAAACCGGGGGGGGGGTTATAAACACAAACCTCTCATCAAAATCAAAGTTAATAAAATGAAAACAAAATAATTGATCAAAAGAAAATTGTTTTCATTTACAAGAATTTCAAAACATTTTTCAAAACCAAGACAAAAGAAAAAGAAAAACACTAAAATACTTGGTTTTTAAAAATCAAATTTGTTTTGGTACCCAAGAATTCTTGGTACCAAGAGATTTGGGGACATGACCCCTATCTTTTAAGCTCAAAGCCCTAGGGTTATGAACCCTCTTGGGCGCATGTGGTGCACGGACACGGTCATAACAAAAATTACTCAAATGACCATTCCGATTGCAATAAGTACAATGGAAAGGAGGCATTTGCTTATGTTGACTAAACGGTTGTGCACGAGACTCATTTGTAAAAATAGGTTTATCTTGAAAATTATTTTGCAAACGAGAAACTCTCCTCAAATCAAAACAAAATTTAGTCAAATGACCAAAACGACCACAATGATCACACTTAAATTTCTATGGTCTTTTAAAATTATTTGGCAAAAGTGAAATCTTTTTCAAATCAAAGAAAAACTTTGCCAAATGGCCAAATCGACCACATAGATCACATTTAAACACATGTGCATGTTTATGATGAGCATGATGAGTTTGTGCATGTACATGTGCATGTGATAAAGAAGCCTTATGAGATGCACAAGAAACATTAGTCTTAGAAGATTTGTGTGTATCATAGCAAAATTTAGCAATGTGGCCTTTACGACCGTAAATAGAACATTTGTGAATTTTGCTATACATGTGTGCATAGTGTGTGTTTGATTTAGAAGTGTCAACACGAGACTTTGTACACAAGTCCATAAGTTTCTTATGGTTAATAATGCATGAATTAAGAGTTGAATCTAAAGAGGTAATATGATTTATTCAACTCATCATTAGGCAGATATGCATTAACATTAGAAGTAGAACATAAATAGTCATTTATGAAAGAAGCAGTATCATTTTGTATGTTCTCTACTTCTACCATGGTATTATATCTTTCATGAGTTAAGCTAGAATTGGATGGGGTCAATTTTTCATTTTTCAAAATTAACATGTCATTGTTTTCTTTAAGCATGATATTTTCTTTTGCAATGACATCCAATTTTGACACTAGCTCCTCATGATCGGATTCTAAATTATCATGCTTATTTTTTAAATCAATAAAATTATTTTGCAATTTGTTATAGGCATGCAATAATTTTTCACTAGCACAAGCAAGTTCATCACTAGATAAATCATTAATAGATTCGAACTTGCAAACCTCACTAGGGCTATCGTCTAGTGGTCGTGTGCATGATACTCCATATGAACTTGAAGTCGGATCCTCCAAAGCTTGTCGGATCGCTTCCAAGTCCCCTTGATGTGCTTTAGTAAGTTTCCATAAGTTGTAAGCACTATCAAAATGAACAAATTTGTTAGGCATAGATGAATCAAGAGCATTTAGCAAATATTCTAACAAAATATTATTCATTGTAAACATACGATGATCATTTTTATTCCACTTGGATTTCTTCATAGTGGGCATAATATAAGCATCATCTATAATTTCCCATAAATCAAAGTGTTTAGATTGAACAAAAAGTTTAAATCTAACACACCATTGGGCATAGGGGAAATTATCTAATCTAGGAGCAATATTGATGACATAACCTAAACAAGATGCATCGTTCATATCCATAATGTATATATGCAAGCAAGATATAAAAATCAAAAATTGGATTAGCACAAAAAGATAACTTGGATCTTTAACTCAAGGCGATTAGACCTTAAATCAAAGAGCACCAAGCTCTGATACCAATTGTTGGACCCTAGAGGGGGGTGATTAGGGTCTTATGCTAATCTAATCCGATTTTATGCCAATTAAAACTAATTAACAAGTTATCCTAGTAAGTATGAAATACAACAAGATATGTGAGCTAGGATAAGTAATATGAACAATAAGATATATCCTTTATGATAAACATATATGCAAGGATATATAAACTATCACATTGGTGATATAATCAAACTACAAATGTGATAGGGCAAAATATAAGAGTAATAAGCAATTGGCGATATAAGATAAATACAAAAGCAAATGCGCCAATGACAAACTCAAACACACTATATGATCACGGAGTTCGGACCTTTCGTCCTACGTCTCCGCTCCCCACTCTCGGGGAGAAATATCCACTATTACAATCGGGTTTTCTACGCTTACCCGAATAACGTTTACACCTTACAATGTCGGTTTTCAACGCTCACCGATCAACGTCCACATCTCACACTCGGTTTTCTAGTTCACCGAAAACTTCACAATTCACACTCTCACAATGTCGGTTTTCAACGCTCACCGATCAACGTCTACACCTCACAATCGGTTTTCTAGCTCACCGAAAACTTTACCATCTCATAATATAACAAATGATTGTTCTCAAATATGGATGAGAACACAATGAAGCCCACTCTCAATTGTTATAATTCCCCACAACCTAATTATACAATGTATGCAAATATAATAAGCTCAATGGTTGTGTGTGTAAGCAAAGAGATTAAACAAATCTAAACTCAATATAAAACTAGCTTTAAAGAATAATAATCAAACAAATATGCAAATGTAAAGCTAGATAAGAGTTTAGAAATTCTTCTCTGAAAAACAAGATGGAGATGGATTAAGATGAAGCTCAATTGATGTAGATGACCTCCTCCACTTGTGTAAAACTTCTTCCCAAACAAAAACTCTTTTAAACAAACACTAAACAAACTTAAACAAAACTTAAACACCCTTAACCTTGTTTTTAAACTTTTCTTTTGTAGTTTGAACTGAGGATATGTGGGGGTATTTATAGGAACCCCAAAGCCAAGAGAAAACAAGGCAAAAAGACCAAAAAACCCAAAAACAATATAGTCTGGAAATATAGTCGTTACAGTGTTATGAGTCGACTCGTACTTTTCATGAGTCGACTCATAAGTAGCCGTTACAGGCTAAAAATTAACTTATGGGTCGACTCATAAAATTCATGAATTGACTCATCATGCATGGGTCGACTCATGAATTCATGGGTCGACTCAACAGAAACAAAACTAGTTTTCCAGCACACTTCATGAGTCGACTTATGACAGGCATGAGTCGACTCAACCTGATGGGTCGACTCATGATGTTATTGGTCGACTCGTCAGAACCAAAATGTAAACTACATAACAGTTTATGAGTCGACTCAACACTGTTCATGAGTCGACTCATGACATGCACACAGCCTGTTTTAAACAGTAATGTCAACATAAAATAGGGTTTAAAAATATCATATAAATTCAGAAAAATGTAAAACCTTGGGAAATGATTGTATACATGATAATAAACATGCTACAGAAACTGGTTTTCAAAAAGGACTTCCTAAATGTAAAATATCATCATTTTGCAAGGAGGTCCAAAACACGAAAATGTAAACACACGAGTTTTGACATTTTAGCTAAACCATGTTTTGAAACTTTACACAATGATTATATAGACTTAATAAAATATGTATATGATTATTGTTAAGTCTAAAAACTAAGAATACAATATTTTCATAAAATATGCAATTTCATATATATGAACATGAAAACCCAAAACCGTGGATGTATATATATAACTATATATATACATAGAAACCAAATACGTGTGTGTATATGATATTGAGCTTAGAGTATCTAACACACATAATATAAAACCTAAACTAAATTATACCCAAGCTTGTGATCTTCAACGAAGCTCTATCTTGGTATACTTGCGGATGAAGCTGAACTTGAATCTTTAACTTGAATTGCAAGGCTTCACTCCACAATTCCGCCAACCTCCATTGGATATGATCGTGAAGGCTCGATTCCATCCATCCTCCGACATATTGTTTGCATAGAATAAATATAAAATATAAACACTAGACAAGCAATATTAGATGTAAATTGTTTGTAAATCATCATCAAAACAAGAAGGCTAACAGCTAAGTGTTGCATCTCACATGCAATAAAATTTTCTTTATATTAGTCCCCATATCTTTCATATGTTTGAATTAGTCCCGAAATGTTTAGATTTTAAAATTAGTCACTCATATCCTTTAGTCTTTTGAAATTAGTTGCTCAAATCTTCATATTTTTGTAAAATAATTCCAAATCTGTTAAATGTTTTGAAATTAGTCAGTCTAGTTAGCAATAGGCCGAAAAACTTAAGGGACTAGTTTTAAAATATGAAAGATTTTTTTTTTTGGGGGGGGGGGGGGGGGGGGCGATATTTGAAGAAAAAGCCAAAATCAAATTTAAAATTATCCTAATCAAAACATAATTAGTTATAATTAAAAACCAAACTAGAACTATTCAAAGTAAACTATCTTAATCCAATCCTAAGTATCCATAGTCAAAGTTGAAATCATAATTATCTATAACTAGAATACCAAATCATAGCTATCCATATATAAAGCTATTGTAATCAAATCATAATCATCTACAATTAAAAATCAAATTGGAACTATTTGTAAAATAAAATATCAAACAAACTTGATTTGTTTTTATAAATAAATAATAAAAAGGAGGGTTATTTAGATATTTGCTCCTCATATCATCAATATTTCCATATTAGTTTGTCAAATCAAAGAAATTGCTCATTACCCCTCAAATTCAATGGGTATTGCAAGTTGATCCCTCAATGGCCAAAATGCCCCCAGCTAATGTTTGATAAGGGTTATTTGTAATTTGACACTCTAAAAATTACATCTTTTAAGCTATGATACCCCAAAGTTTTTTTGACATTTGGATACCCTAAAATTTACCCCTTCTTAACTTTAAGATACCCAAACTTTTTTAACGTTTTAATACCCCAAACTTTACATATTATTAACTTTCATACCCTTGAAGACTCCATATTTTTTGTTTTAACTTTTGACTTCTCAAAATTTACACAATTTTTAACTTTGACACTCTAAAGTTTGAGGTATGGAAGTGTCAAAAACTAATGGGGTATCAAAACTAAAAAGTTATAAACTTTATCATAACAAAAGTGGCCGGAAAAAACTTCAAGTATCAAAGTTAGAAAATGTGTAAACTTTAGGGTAACAAAGTGCAAAAATTTTGGGTATAAAAGTTAAAAAGGTGTAAACCTTAGAGTACCAAAGTGTAAATAACCATTTTTTAACTAGATGAGTTTTAAGAGAGAAATCATAAGTAAAGGGTATTCTCTATACTAAATTCAGTTTATTTGTTGTTGTAGAGAATGTCTGGACACAAGCATACCCAAGGTGATCAACTTCCGAGGGTCATACAAGAGAAATATGAAAAACTTCCCTTTGTATTCAAGAGAGGAGTCGATTCACAAAATTTAGAGGAGTATGATGATACCATGAAAATACTGTATAGAGCGGGGATAAGCGCCATGATGGATAAAGGAGGTGAGAGAGCAAACGTCGCCCTTGTGAGGAAGAGAGGGCGAGAGAGTGAACGTACGTCACCCTTGTAAGAGAGTTTTATACGTATTACAGCAGAGAAGATCGGCCCAATGTAATTGTTACTCACATGAGAGGGAAAGAGATCAAGATTAACATGCGGAGGTCCAGGCCCACCTACAAATAGTCCGGATGTTATTGATCATCTACAGGCATTGTAGTGGGTTCTGATAGCTACATTAGAATGGCAAAGTTTCTCTATGGGAAGATACACTTGGGTATTTTCAACTTGGAACATCTCAAACCTGAGTTTATCCTCCTCTACCTCCTCCTCAAATTTGATCTATATTATGGGAGCTCTTCATCAATCGAATCCATCTCTTGGCAGACGGCCAGTATATGGTGATCGACTTCTTCACTAGAGCAACACATGCTATAGGAGCTCCTCATCCATTCACTTCACATGGTGTTGACGGATCGAGGAGACGATCAAGATGAGGACATGCAAGGAGATGATGGAGAGGATTGAGAGAGTTGATACCTTAGTCACTACATGTCATATTTTTTATTTTTTCTCAAGATTTTCTCTTTATTCTGATCATGTA
Source organism: Asparagus kiusianus (assembly GCA_022839385.1). Classification (NCBI taxonomy): domain Eukaryota; kingdom Viridiplantae; phylum Streptophyta; class Magnoliopsida; order Asparagales; family Asparagaceae; genus Asparagus; species Asparagus kiusianus. The sequence continues at coordinate 30,901 of BQKN01062323.1, forward strand.
TATTTTTTTATGATGCTCGAGATACTTAGTCTATACTAGCATATTATCTACAGCCTGATTGTTAGATAGTTAGTTTAGTAAGTTCTTTATTTGTATGCTCACTTTTTTATTGCATGTACATAATTTTCTTGATTTTTCTTTCTTTTTTTATTTTTCTTTTTAGGGTTGTTTTTAGATCTTTTTCTTTTTCATCTTTTTAAAACAAATAAAAATTCATTTTTTCTTTTGTTTTCTTTGAAATATTCAAAAAAAAACTCTAAACATGCCTATTTATATGCTTTTACAAGATTGATTCTAATAATATTATTTTTTGGTATATAAGCTTTGATTATGTCATATGAGTCAGGGGGTGTATATACATACATACATACATATGTACATACATATACATATATATACATACATAAATACATACACACATACATGTACATGTGTGTGTACAAGCGCGTCTCCAACATGCGCGCGCACACACACATGCATACACACACCCACACACACTGATAAAAATATGAGTACTTTATACATTATTTCACGAGATATTTCATGTTACAGTTTCACACAGCTAGTTTTGTACTCATCATGTTTTCTGATGTGAAATAGTGGTGAAGAGTTTTAATATTTTATTTATAAGATATTTTTGAAATATATCAAGAGTTTATTAGCTTATTTTTAACTTGAATAATACTCACATTTATTCTTTATATCTACAAATGTGCATTTATGCTAAAAAGATATCAAACAAAAAAGTGTTTTTGTTAAAAGATGATCAAATATCCATACTCTTATGAAAATCTTGGGAAAATTGAATGTATCCATTAAAAGGTGGTCAAAGGCCCACACTAATGGATTATGTTTGTGCATATATCAAAGGGTAGTCATCCTCTACTTAATATTTTAATATTTAGAGATGGTGTGAATTGTCCGCCAAACACTATCGTTCTTCCTCGTAAATTCTATATGGTAGAGGTGATAGGGCAACGCTTAGGTCCTTAGTTTCTAAGATTGGGATAATTCAAGTCTTATTATTGCTCAATATTCTCTTTGTTATATTTGAATTTGTCCAATGAACTAGTATAATTCTTTTTTACTATTTTTTCACATACTTTTCAATGATATTAAATCAATTTATGTGTAATTTTTGAAGTGATTTCTCTCATGTTCATTGGTTTTGTGATTAGAGTTTAATCCCTTGTGCTATTTTTACTGTAAATTTTTTGTTGAATCGGTATGTATTTCTCTTCCTTACACATTTGAATAATTTTTATCTGAATCGCTTGAGTATAAAGTGTAACCATTTATTTGTGTATTTTTGACTTTTGCTAATAACAAAAGGGAAAATTTGTAAAATTATTGACGCACTTGATGCATTGTTTTAGGGGGAGTTTTTCAATACTTATACTTGATTACATTTTTCATGAATGCATAAATGAGCTTTGCATATCATTTATTTTTGCATGAAAGTGTATTTGTGCTTATAGTTATTGTTTACATATCTCAAATATGCATATATTTAGGTATTTCAAATTTCAAATTTCTTACTATCAAAAGGGGGAGATTGTTAGGACGTAGTCAGTATAATATCTATTGCTTAAGTAATAACAGACTCTTGTTTGGTATAACAATTGTTTGAGATGATAATAAGTGAATACAGATATAAGACATGTACGAGGAAAAAAATGCGAAAATTAGTTCAAATGCTTTCAACCATTGAACAATCTATAGTCGTTAGGGACCCATCGATGGTTATGAGGTCAACGATGGCTACAAGAACCGATTAATGAAATTTCAAAGATAGTTTTTCAAACCATTGATGGCATGCAGAAACCCATCGATGGTCGTAAGCAACCATCGATGGTACAGATAGCTAATTGCAGATTTTCACTTTTAATCTCACCTATTCGTCATTCCTTTTGATCTACAAATTCTGCCATGTTTAGAATAACTCTTTCATGATCTATGGAAGGCTACATATCATTGAAATAGATAGAGAGAAGGGAGAGGTGCTTTGAGAAGATATTATATTGAAGGTTTTAATCCCTGAAACCTCGACAAACTCTTTCTCGTCATGCACAATATTTCCAAATTTCTCAGTGAGGAGAGTTCCCCTTGTATTTATCATCTATACCGTTCTTCACCGTGTTACACTTAGATTCATCGAAGGACGACTTGTTTATTAAAAGGGTTGTGAGATGTTTCATAATTTCTGTGCTTAATTATGGTTGATTGGTGGTGCTTCAAACTTATTTTTACGTCGTGCTCAAAACAGTGTTAATTGATGGTTAGGACTAGCTAGGGTTAGATATTTACTCATTGTAGAGAGTTAGGTTAGACAACTAGTTTTGGAAAGATTCTAGGTTACAGTCTTTATAAGCCTATTAAACCAGGTTGTGATTTAGGAAAACTCTTGGCATATTGAGGAAGCCCCTTTGTGAGGAGGCATAACTAGGAAGCCTCTTTGTGAGAATGAAGAGCGAACATGGGATTGTTATGTGAACTGCTATAAAATCTTGCATGCCTTTGGTTAGTTATTTTTCGCTTTCATTTTGTTTAGTCCGCTGCATATTCTGTGTTTTTAGCACCCAAAAAAAAGGTATCAACCTTATTCAAACCCCCTTCCCAACACGCTAAGTGTTGCATCTCACATGCAATAGAATTTTCTTTATATTAGTCCCCATATCTTTCATATGTTTGAATTAGTCCCGAAATGTTTAGATTTTAAAATTAGTCACTCATATCCTTTAGTCTTTTGAAATTCATATCTTTTAGTCTTTTGAAATTAGTTGCTCAAATCTTCATATTTTTGTAAAATAATTCCAAATCTGTTAAATATTTTGAAATTAGTCTGTCTAGTTAGCAATAGGCCGGAAGACTTAAGGGACTAGTTTTAAAATGTGAAAGTTTTTTTTTTTTTTTTTGGGGGGGGGGGGGGAGCGATATTTGAAGAAAAAGCCAAAATCAAATTTAAAAATATCCTAATCAAAACATAATTAGTTATAATTAAAAATCAAACTAGAACTATTCAAAGTAAACTATCTTAATCCAATCCTAAGTATCCACAGTCAAAGATGAAATCACAATTATCTATAACTAGAATACCAAATCATAGCTATCCATATATAAAAATATTGTAATCAAATCATAACCATCTACAATTAAAAATCAAATTGGAACTATTCGTAAATTAAAATATCAAACAAACTTGATTTGTTTTTATAAATAAATAATAAAAAGGAGGGTTCTTTAGATATTTGCCCCTCATTGTAGGCGTCAAAAATGTTTAAAGATATCCAAATACCACTCAAAATGACATGGAAGAACAATTTACACGTCATCAGGCAATGCATAGTGGCGCGGCAGAACATGGTGTCGCGGCTAAGGCGCGACAGCCTATGGTGCCGCGGTTAAGGCGCGGCAGCTTGTAGTGCCGCGGCTTAGGCGCTGCAACTTAGGGCGCCGTGGCTGTTCTAGAGGAGTGTTGTGGCGGTTACAAGGCAGTTATACGATGGTTTCTGAAGTCCACGTGGCGACATATCAGAAATAGAACGTGTGTTGACGTGGACAAACAGTTAAAACCACGAAAAAAGTGGTTAAAGGTCGTGGGAGAGCGGTTTCAAGCACGATGGAACGTGCTGGCAACTGCCCCTTTGGCCGCGGCAGCCTATACTGCCGCGCCAATAGCCGCGGCAGTGTAGACTACAGCGGCCAAAGAGTAATCACTTGGGCAGTTATTTTGCCCCATGTTCGCTGTGGTGCACTTCTACCCCTATAAATACCCCCCTATACACGAAATAAAGGACAGAGAGCAGATTGGAGCAGAAAAGGCTTGAGCTTTTAGAGATTTTGAGGAAGAAAGAGAGAATTTTCACCCTTTGACAAGCATCATTTGGTGATTCCTAGAGATCTAGCTCAGACTTGATCTTTGGAAGAGTGAACATCTTACATCGATAAGATATTCGCTTCAAATCCCTACTTCGATAAACGAAGAAAGGATCTCAAAACAACCTCACGATCTTCGAATCGGTGGTCCACGAGCCAAAGCACTCCCTACACAGGCAAAGTCCCACAAAAGCAGCAGTTGATAGACAACTTCTGTGTTATTTTCTCGAGAGTTGTATTTTCTTTTATTTTCATTGTAATTTCTTGTAAACAAATTAAAGTTTCAATAGAATCAACAATGGAATCAACTTTCACTGAAAACAAACTGACGACCACAGTGGGAGCCAGCGGCCTCGCTGCCGAGGCCGTCGTGTCGCAGTCGATAAAGATTATCATCACTGAAGAGATCGAATACGAGTTCGATCAAGCCAAATTTGAGGAGTACTTATCATCCTCATCCTCAAAATCTTCCTCGTCACGCAGGCGCAGGAAGATGTCTTCTCCTAAGAAAGCTTACAAGTCGACGACGCCTAAGAAGGCCGCAAATGAAGATTCTTGTCCAATAGTTGCTGAAGAATCTTTCTACAACACTTCTGCTCCAAAAGACTCCACACCCATTAAGGAGTCGCTGATGGATAGTTCACCGGTATTGACGAAGAGAGCTCGTCAGAGACAGCGCCAACGTCGTGCTCGTCAATTGGCTAAGGCCTTACAACAGACCGACAGAGTCCATTATTATACGGACCTAAAGTCGAGGAACCAGAGGATGGTTCAATTGCCTCAACGGCAAGATAATCATGTTTCTGTAAAGCTCACAACGGAAGAATGGACCCTCGTCAAAAGGGCTCGTTCAACCCTGAAGGAACGGATTCAAAGGCGTAAGGTAAAAGCCGCTCGTGCCCGTGCACTTCGTCAACAAGCTCAGAAGAACAAGAAGGAAATGGTGTCTGAAAAGCCACCGAAAAACTGTAAAATTTGGGTTCCCAAGACTAAAAATACCAAAAAATCACAAAACAATCCAGTCTGCAACCGCGACAGCACAAATTGCCGCGGCAATGTTTTCGACCGCGGCAGTCATGGCTGCCGCGGCAATCTGCTCAACCGCGACAGCTCTGACTGCCGCGGCACTTCACATGGTCATGATGTTCATCGTCGTCACCAGACTACATCTGCAGTTCCATCTACACCTAATCCTGGTCCTTCTACTACAACAGCGTCTGCTTCATCACCAGTGAAACCCTGGGTTAGCCCAGATTTATCCAAATTCAAGATCACCATGGCGGATCGCCTCGGTCCTTTGGCTGATGATCGAGGCAAAGCCCCAGTTAAAGAAAATCCAAGTCCAGCAAACAAACCCTTGGTGGTTTCCTATACAGGGGGTCGTAAACACCCTCCTGTCAGAATTAACCCGGTCCGAAACGAGAGAATATCGGTTCATGATCGTATAGGACCTGTGAAGACTCCACACCCGCAAGGGGGTGTGTTTAAAAATTTAACCTTGGATCGCCCAGAAACGGCGACTGGTCGTTCTGTGCATGTTAACAAGGTTCACAAACCAAAGATAGGTTGCTCAAATCACGGTAGTGACGAGCTGTACTATCAAAACAGTAACTCGAGAAAGAGAATCGTCCGAGAAGATGAATCGCATTGCGCATGCGAGAGACTCATCAAGGCAGTACTGACGGAATGCGGTTGCTCGCAAACTAAAGCAAAACGAGTTTCCGTGTTTCAAAGACTGTCTACAGAAACGCCAAAACCCAAAGTGAGGCGCTTCAACAAGAAGAAACCTGCGAGGCAGCAAGATGAGTTCCCTGAGGTCACCATTAACATGACTGGCAGAGGAAAACAGCAGTTAGTCAACCCTGACCCTGATTTCTCTTCAGAAGGAAGAGTTGAGCGGGGTCTTTCTCAAAGAATGGAGCGGTTACGACGGAGGGCCAACCGACGCCGAGACTACAAGAGGATGCACGAAGGTTTATCATCGGAAGACGAATTATCAGATACTTGTTCTGCGGTCGCTTCAGACGATACCACATCCAGTGTGGGGTGAGCAAGAGAATCATTCGCCATCACGCCAGACCAGTTAGCTCAGATACTGCAAGAAGCGTTAGCCAAACAACGCGAGGAGATCAGAGCTGAAATCAAAACGGAGATGGAGTTGACGATGCAGCAGGTACGAGATTTGCAAGCTCAACAAAGTCAACCGGAATCGAGCCAAAAGGCAGAATCCAGCAAACGCAATGCCAGACCTGTACATACAGCTGAGGACGACGACAAAGAAGACGAGACTATCTTTGATGATCCTCCTCCTGATAAAGACAATTCTGGAAGCGGTCCGGTCAAATCAGCTACCCAACCTCCTCCAGTTTATCTAAAGAAGACTGAGGAAGAAGATAAGAAAATGCAGGATCTTGAAAGCAAGGTCAATGCACTGATGACGGCCCAAGAAGTGAAGAAGACGGGCATCCCATACCCGTACCCAAGGGAGTGGGATCTGATTCCTTATCCCCCGAAATTTAATTTGATTAACTTTACTCCTTTTGATGGCAGGGGTTCACCAACTCAGCACTTGATTTATTTCAAGTCACATCTCGGCGCAATATCAGGAAATGAAGCCCTGATGGTCCGGTCATTCGTAGGGACCCTCCGTGGGTCTGCCTTCGATTGGTACCGACGCCTGAAACCCGGAAGCATCACTAGCTGGGGAGATATGGAAGAATTGTTCCTCACCAATTTCTTGGACGACGACACAGAGGTCTCCATTGGCACGTTGTTGGACGAGAAACAGAAGAATGGGGAGTCGGTTGACGTGTTTGTCAAACGGTTCCGGAACAAGGCAGTGAACTGCCGAGATCCACTCACAGAGGAATTTATCCTACAGACATGTCATAATAACCTGTCTTTGGATGTGCTGGAGATAATGGGGGTTGTACCCTCTAAGACTTGGAAGGAATTGAAAGTTAGAAGTGAGCAAGCTGAACGGTTTCTCAAGAGAAGGAACTTAGAGAGAGGTCAGCCGCCAGCTAACAATCAAAACCAGAAACAGAACTTCAATCCTCGAGGTAGAGGAAAAGGGTCGGGAGCCGCTGTCGACGCACACCAAACGTCACAACAGCCACCGCAACAACAACCGCAGCAGTCATCATTCCAGCTGGCACCGAATCAGAGTCAACAGCCTCAGAAACAGTTTAAGCCTTCTGAGCCCAGATTTCCAAAGGAGTATTCATTCAAAGATGATGAAGTCCCGGTTATCTTCAAATACCTGCTGGACAATAATAAGATCAAGCTTCCACTGGTCACAAACCAAGAAAAAGCAAAGAAGATCAATGACCCAAAATACTGTGCGTATCACAGGAGGGTCCACCATCCCACTAAGTCTTGTTATGTCTTAAAGGACAAAATACAAACCTTAATTGATGTTGGTATTGTGACACCGAAGCCAAAGGAGAAGAAAGTAGGCGCAAACGCGGTCTCCATTAGCTTCGGATCGGTTCCCTTGTCCTGGTTTCAAGCCGAGCCAGTGTCAAAAGTAAAGATGCAAACTATCAATGATGATCCTCATGGACAGCGCCAAAAAGGGTTAGTATCACATACGGCCCCTAACGGCGAAATCCTTTGGGTTCATCCAGATCTGCTTGAAGATGAACAGTGGACGACATCCACGTCAAAGAAGAAATCGAAGGGCAAAGGAAAGGAGAAGTCCTGTTACGGAACCTCGGCGATTCCTGAGAAGAACGACGAGGAGATAGCAGCTCTACCACTTTCTGATGAAGAGCAGGAAGTTTTCGCGACAAGGGGTGGAAATGAATACCATTACCAGTATCCTGAAGCTCCTAATCCTAACGGTAAAACTCTTGCAGAACTGGGGGTGGTTACGCCTCCACCCATAACAACCGAGAAACCTCAGAAAGTTGTTAAGCAGAAAGAGAAGGAACCTCAACCCAAAGAAGTTCAAATTCCGAAGCAGTCTCGTTTCAATAAACCGATTGGACGAGACAAACCGGAAAGTTTAAATGCTCCATACCGCTTCGACGTCATGACTCAGTTAGCCAATATCCCAGCAAGGATCACGCTATACGAGTTATTACGCCTCTCGAAGGAAACCAGGGCAGCATTACAAGAAGCCTTGGCTGATTCTGAGGTATTCCTCACTCAGATTAAACCAACTCCTGAAAAGCCAGAGTCGTCGGTGCAGCATTGCAATCTGGTAGCCACCAAATTCCCTTGCATAGCTTTCACAAAAGAAGATATGCAAGTCAGGAATTCAAAGCATGATAGACCGTTGTATTTTACCGGATATATCGGTTCGAGCATTGTCAACCGGATTCAAGTCGATCCGGGTTCCGCTGTTAGCATCATGCCACTTCGGTTGATGTACCATCTCGGAATTCCCGTCAGCAAATTAGCCTCCACAGGAACGGTCATCTACGGATTCAATACCAGTGGGTCAAGACCGTTGGGAAAAATCCGGGTGAAGTGTCAACTCGGAGATTTGAAATCTGAAGTCACCTGCTATGTGATCGATGCAGAGACTTCCTATAATTTACTGTTGGGTCGCTCATGGATCCACGGTAATCTTATAGTTCCCTCTACCCTCCATCAGTGTCTGAAGTATGTCGACACTAATGAGGAGGTCAAGACGGTGGTCACGGATAAGCAACCATTCAAGGGGTTAGAAAACTACTTTACTGATTCCCTTCTGTATGGTGCTGAGTCCGATACTGAACCATCGGCCCATGGCACGGACAGTGGAGAAGAAGCTGATACCGAAGCCGGGCTCGATTATAGTGAAGGTCTTGTATTAAATGACATTGAACCTCTTGTAATCGATCTTGACGGTGATGAATCGTCGAACGAAAGTTGTAACTGGCAACTTGCCGATGAAGTAATAAAGAATGATTTAGAGTATTCGCCTTGTCTCGATAATGTAATACAGGAACTGTATGATAATCCCAATCTACACATGCCACTTCGCTCGTCTTGCACGACGATGAAGTATCTGCAAAATTCAGACGGGACAACGGTGATCCTATCCACAAAGACAGGAGGTGAGAAAGAAATAATCTTTGGAAAAGGGGATCCATCTCCAACTCCTGATCTTTTCTTGGACAGCAATTCAGATGATGAAGCGCCGGGATCACATTTCTCTCGGTATAGTTCGCAAGCGAATGATTATATGAAGAAGCAAGGGTATGACCTGGCACTCGGTGAAGGTCTTTATTTTGGTCAAGGAGTTAGGGTTCCACCCCGTTCTACCTATGTACCGAAGGGGAGACCTGACAATTATTATAGTCATAAAAGAGGTTTAGGTTATGCTTCGTCTTCTGATGACGAATATTGCCAACAAATCATTAGCCAACTAAGAAGTATGAGCGGGCATTCATCCGATACTTCAATGTGGGATTCTGACACGAGCATTGGAGAGAGATTCAAAGCCCTAATGTCAAATATGGCGACAGTTGATCCTTCCACAACTGAAGAGGACGATCAGTTGCCTATTTGGGAAGACCCATGGATGCATTATATGAACATCCAATATGGCGATCGATTTGAACAAAGAGAACCTCCTACTGAGGATAAAGTGGACCAAGTTAATATGGGTGACGAAGTTAATCCGAAACCTATATTTATCAGCGGTGATCTTCCACCGGATGAGAAAGAGGAGTTAATCGCCCTCATCAGAGAGTATATCGACGTTTTCGCTTGGAATTACGAAGATATGCCGGGACTCGACCCAAACGTAGCAATGCACACCCTCAACATAAAATCGGATGCTAAACCTGTCAAGCAACAGCAAAGACGGTTTCGTCCGCAAATTATGGAGGCAATAGAAGCTGAAGTCAAGAAATTGATCGACTCAGGTTTTGTCAGAGAAGAACAACATCCTGAATGGCTAGCCAACATTGTTCCGGTTCTTAAAAAGAACGGAAAGATCAGAATCTGTATTGATTTCAGAGATCTTAATGCTGCCTGTCCTAAAGATGACTTCCCCCTACCAATTACGGACGTCATTATCGACAATACTTGCGGATTCGAGAGAATGTCATTTATGGATGGTTTCTCAGGGTATAATCAGATCAAGATGCACCCAGACGATGAAAAGCATACAGCATTCAGAACACCCATGGGGGTCTTTGTTATACTGTTATGCCTTTTGGTTTAAAAAATGCTGGCGCCACGTACCAACGAGCAATGAAAAAAATCTTTCAAGAGCATCTTAGGAAGAACGTCGAATGCTACGTTGATGACCTGGTCGTTAAGAGTCGTGATAAAAGAGACCATATTAATGATCTGAAGACGATGTTTGATCTTATGAGAACTCATCAGCTAAAGATGAACCCGACTAAATCCTTCCTTGGGATGTCGAGCGGTAAATTTCTTGAATTCGTCGTCACCACAAAAGGTATTCACATCGATCCTGATAAGGTGAAGGCAATACATGAGCTGCAGCCTCCAAGAAATCTTAAAGAACTCAGAGGATTGCAAGGTCGATTGGCATATATCCGTCGGTTTATATCAAATCTGTCCGAAAAATGTCAACCATTCTCCAAACTCGTAAAGAAAGGTGTGTCGTTCATTTGGGATGAAGCATGTCAGAAGGCGTTCGAAGATATTAAAACATATCTAGCGAACCCACCTATTCTCGTTGCACCGAAATCGGGCAGACCGTTTTTGATTTATGTCAAAGCGACGAGCCATTCGTTAAGTGTATTACTTGCACAAGACGACGATAACGGTCACGAACAAGCGGTATATTACCTGAGTCGCACATTGGTAGGAGCTGAATCCCGTTATCTAATGATTGAGAAGGAATGTCTTGCTCTGGTATTTGCAATCCAGAAAATGCGACATTATCTAGTTGGACAGACAATTTATGTTATTTCCAACATAAACCCAATCCGAGTATTCATGACCCAGTCGGCCTCCATGAATTGGCGCTTAGCTAGATGGGCTCTACTCTTGTCGCAATATGACTTGTACTTCAAGCAACAAAAATCAGTTAAAGGACGAGCTATTTGCGATCTTCTGGCAGAAAACCCTACGAAGGATGTAGTCGAATTGTACGACGATCTGCCAGATGAAACCCACGAAGTTAATACCACATCACATCAACAAGTGTGGCAGTTGTACTTCGATGGAGCTTCACGCGCAACCAATGTGGCAAGCGCACCCGGATGTTCTAAAATCTCCTCAGGAGTGGGGGTCGTTTTAGTTTCCCCGGAAAAGCATGTCTTGCCTAGAGCATACTCGTTGACCGGACCATGTACTAATAATGTGGCCGAGTACAACGCGTTAATAATCGGACTCAACTTTGCCAAAGAGCTGGGGGTCGAATATCTTGAAGCTTTTGGGGATTCTCAACTAGTGGTTAATCAAATACGAGGAGAGTATGAAGTCAGAAATCGAGACCTGATTCCATACCACCAGGTGGCCATCAAGATGGCAAACTCGTTTGAAGGATTTTTCATCAAGTACGTTCCACGTCTCCAAAACGAGTATGCAGATGCATTGGCGGCATTGTCAGTATCATTGGCTCAACCTCCCGAAACGGAGCAATTGATTACAGTGAGGACTCACCAGCTTATTGTTCCAATTTACGATTCGGAAGCTAAAGAAGCATACTCAACAGCAGTTGAACCTGAAGTTCAAGATTGGCATTTTCCCATTATCGACTACGTCCTACATGGTATATTGCCTGAAGATGTAAGAGAAAGGGAATCGATTCGGCGAAGAGCGCCGAGATTTTACTACAACGCCACGGCGCAAATGTTGTATCGACGATCGTACGACGGTCTTTTACTCCGTTGCCTATCCGGCAAAGAAGCGGAACAAGCACTCAAAGAGGCGCATGATGGAATATGCGGTGCACATCAGCCCGGTCCTAAACTCTGTGATCGACTTAGAATAATCGGGTATTACTGGCCAACTATGGTAAAAGACGCAGTTGACTACGCACGACGATGTGAAGTGTGTCAGTTGCATGCGAACTATATGCACCAACCCCCCGAGTATTTACACCCATCGGCAACATCATGGCCATTTGAAACTTGGGGAATGGATATAGTAGGTCCTATCTTTCCGCCTTCGGTTAAAGGGGACCGTTTCATTCTGGCAATTACCGATTATTTCTCAAAATGAGCGGAAGCAGTTCCACTTAGAGAAGTAAAGACGACAGATGTTATCAAGTTTATCAAACATCATATTATATATCGGTATGGTGTCCCAAGGTGAATAGTACACGACAATGGTCCTCAATTCGTCAGCAACGCATTCATCAAATTCTGTAGCAAATTCAGGATTAAGGACGTGTCGTCGACAGCTTATAATCCCACAGCTAACGGATTGGCTGAAGCTTTTAATAAGACCATCATCAAAATTCTGGCAAAATTGGTGAAAACCAATAAACGAGATTGGGACGACAAACTCGGCGAAGCCCTGTGGGCTTATCGCACAATTGTCCGTACACCCACCAGAACGACCCCATATGCCTTAACATATGGATGTGAAGCCGTTCTCCCATTGGAAATACAGATTCCTTCTCTCCGCATCGCTCTCGCAACAGGAATGACGACGGAAGAACATCATCAGAAACGTCTCGAGGAGTTAGAGATGTTAGATGAGAAACGCTTGGAAGCTCAACAACAGATTGAGTTTTATCAAGCTAGAATTTCTCAGACTTTTGATAAGAGGGTTCGACGACGAAGTTTTAAAGAAGGAGATCTAGTCCTTGCTATTCGAAGACCTATGATTCTCACTTCCAAGAAGAAAGGAAAATTTGAACCCAAATGGGAAGGGCCGTTTGTAATAGAAACAGTCTATTCAAACGGTGCATATCGCCTGGTTACCCAGGATGGCAATAAATTAATGATGCCAATAAATGGGAAGTTCCTGAAAAAGTATTACCCATAATACGTTCAGGATAACCTATGTAAAACGGAAAGTTCCTAGAGAGTCCTATACAGGATATTTCAGGATAATCCGTTATCAGTTGATTATCATGAATGGAAAATGATCATGCGAATAATATGTTTTTACTACTTTTGTTGAGATGAGATTTAATGACAGTTAATCTTTCCTCACGAAACCTTGTAACACGATCATGGAAGGGAAAACTCGATGATTCGTAATCCCGCACCATGAAACCCCCACCGATCAGATCAACCAAAAGTCTTCGGCCTGTCGAATTCTTATGTTTGAAATCAAAATTTCCCACTGAGTGGTTCGTACAAATCAACAAACCCATTGTTATTTGTACCCTACTCCCATTCCTCTTGGTCAAACCTTACTACAGTTAGGACCAAAGCCAAAATCCCCTCTCGATTCATTCCATGAACGAGAGGTCCACCAAATTGAGTGATCAAACCTTTAAACAGTTAGGATCATCTCAAAACCCCCACTTGGTTAAACTTTCTTACAGTTAGGACCACAACCAAAATCCCCTCTCGATTCGTCCCATGAACGAGAGGTCCACAAATTGGATAGTCAAACCTTATGACAGTTAGGATTATTCAAACCAATCCGGATTCTTTAAGTGGAGATCCCACTTTAAGTCTCCTTTGCATCAGGAGATAGAATATAAAATTCTTCCTCTCCAATTCTGGGTTTATCTCTACCAACAAACAAGAGACCAGGAGTCGGAATATAAAATTATTCCTCTCCAATTCTGGGTTTATCTCTACCAACAAACAAGAGACCAGGAGCCGGAATATGAAATTATTCCTCTCTAATTCTGGGTTTATCTCTACCAACAAACAAGAGACCAGGAGCCGGAATATGAAATTATTCCTCTCCAATTCTGGGTTTTTCTCTACCAACAAACAAGAGATTCTGAACTGGAATATCCAAGTTCTTTCTTCACAAATTTAGGTTCGTTTTCATACATAGAGAACGTGACCTATCTACATCCATGTTATTCACGCATGGGGGATGTTATCTCTATCCCTTATTAGAGATAAGTCTACATCTAACACATGTAGCCTACATATTCAATATTGTAGTTAAAAGTCTAAAAGAGTTTAAGTCTTTTAGCCCAACGTTATATGTGAAACGGACTTAGATAATTCACATACTAGCCCGATTCAAACGGTAATCGGTAAAGGCATATCAAATCCGTTGATGGCTGAGGATTTGCCAAAAATCCTATAAGTATTATGGTTATTTATTCTAAACAAGAATGAGTAATCATAATAAAATTTCAACGAATAAAAGAGTTCATCATATTTATCAAAAGAGTTCAAACCGAACTATGAAAAATATATGTTCTCAAATTACAATAGCTTATAATGACGGACTTGATCCTCTAATCGGGAGAGTTCTGTCACATAAGCCAATTCAAGTTCAGGTATCAAGGTCGCTTTAAAACTTTTTTCATTAACACTTTGAATCCTGGCAACTTCTTGTTCTTTGTCAGCAAAAATCTTGTCCTGAAGATTCAGCTGTCGGAGTGTATCCACCTCAGCTCGAGTTACTTCCACTAGATCAGACTCCAAAGCTTCACAAGCATCCCTAGCTTTGGAAAGTTGCTCCTCTAATTGGGCTATCTCTGCTCGACATGACTCCAAGTCACGATACATGTCTGCCTTAATTTGCGTCTTCGTGGCAGCGCTCACCCGGAGTTGATTAAAGCGAGTTCTCAGCATTTGAAGTTCAGATTCAGCAGATTTTTGAGAATCACGCCACGCCTGCAATTTCAGATCCATTTGGGAAGCAATGTACGAAGACGCGCCATTAACACGAAAGTTCTGCAACTGTTCGATATGTTGTTTAAGATCGACTAAGTAAGCTTCAATTGAGTCGGATAATTCGGCACATCCGTGTCTTCTGATTCCTGATACATGATGATCGAGAGATTTCTTAAAATGTTCAAAGGATGAACCTTTAAGGAGAATCCGATCAACCACGATGTTTAAGAAAAAGACAAAGCTTTGGACGTCAGCGCAAATGACAGCTTTGTCCGGATCTTCATCCGCCAATAAAGCTTGAATGCGATCAGGCAATGATAAAGGAGCTGTAAAGTGAACAGACGAAAAGAATTTAAGATATACAAGCCTGCGTATAACAGCGAACGGAAACATATTAAGTTCGTTAGAGAATATCATAGTTGAGTTACCTTAGCTTGGCAAGACTACAGCGGGTTCTACAACAACTGGGACTCGCTCAGAAACGATACTCGGTTGTTGATCAACTACTTCAGATGTTTGTTCATCTGAAGCCCCTAACGACTTTGGATCTAGAGCTATGAATCCGTGAGGGACAATTTCTATAAAAGAGAAAGGGATGAATCAATATTCTACTCTATTAATTTGACTTCGAAATACATCAAAGATGAGACGTACCAAGTTGAGCCGAAGTTGCGGGAGGTTGCTCTTCCACGATAATCTTCTACCCCCCTGTTTCATGAACAACCGGTGTTGGATCGGAAGTTGCAACAGGTTCAACTTCAATAATATCAGAAGTCAGGGGAACGGTAGTTGATGGTTCAGCTGCAGCTGGAGGGCCTGTCAAAAGTAGAAAACCTAGGCCTTCAGGTTGATCACATTCCCCAAAGACGGTAGATGCATCAACTTCACTCGTTAGTCCTACGTCTAAAATTCTTATTTTAGTCATAAAAAATGAGAAATACAACTTAATAAAGGATTTAAGTCCGAAAGTACATACCTCCTGACACACCTACTTCAGTTGAATCAACTCGAGTAGTTGGTCCTGCAGTAGCGGAGGGAACCGGAGCTGACAGTATATCGGAGATCTTCTGGTGTACATCATCGGAAATATCAAGATCAAAATCATGTTCATCAAAATCTCCGATACCCATATTATGGGTAAGTTCTGTGTCTCTCGGTTCGTTGACAGGGATGTCTATTAAGCGGAAGGATCCGTCAATACATATGCAAGGAATATGAAAGAATCAAAGCAAACAAAATAAGGTTACCTTCAACAACGGTTGTGCGGTCAGCGGCGCTACTACTCGCACTCACCTCCTTTAGTTTGACTAAAAGAAGATAAAGCGCACAAGTTAGTAGAAGAGGAACACATTCCGATTCATTTATTTTCCGAAAATATCCTCCAAATGAAGAAGCACATGTACCTGTCTCGATAGTTGGAGAGGTCGGTGCGACGACCGGAGGAATTGTGGCGCCCATGTTGACGGGTTCTTCACTCATTGCTTGATGTACTTGATGAGTGAAACTGGATTCATCAACATCCATTAAACTCGGAGAAAGAGGTTCGGGTATGATTTCCCCTTCTTCTTCTGGTTCAACTACAATACCAAAAGAATAAATAAAATTTTGGATCTGAAGGATAAGTTGATGAAAAAGGAGACAATAAAGAGAGTTTACCTCTTTCATCAACTGGAAAATTTTGGAGAATTTCTTCTTCGCGTAAAGGAGAAAGTCGACGTCGCCGATGAGCAGCCTTCTTAATTCTCTTTGCCGAACGAATATCCCCGGGAACTTTTGAACCTTCATGGCGAAATTTGGTCCGCAGCTCAGTTCCTTGAGCAGGGTGAGATTGAACTTCAAGAGGAGTAGAAGAACGAGATCTCTTCCTGCCAAGAAGTGGGGCAACGTATTCTTCCTCTTCTTCTGTTTCTTCCTCCCCCGCAGGCCACCTAACAGTCATCCTGTTGGAAGACGACAAAGGAATATTCTTCTCCATCATTTGTACACCTTTTGAAGGAATACCTGGGGATTGAGGGGAAGATGCCCGGCGAGTTCTGTGAGCCACAGGAGAAGAAGGAATGTCGGCCTCTGCTCCACCTCGCGTTTCATCCTCCTCACTAGAAGTTTTAAAGTCGTCGCTCTCTTCAGAATCAACTACTTGCTTTCCTTTACGGGAAGATGTAGCAGGTTCCTTTCCCTTCCTCGAAGGGATAACTCTACGGACCACCGCCTCCGCTTCTAACTCAGGAAGCTTTTTCTTAGGAACAGGCGTATTAGCAGCTAGAATCCATCGGCAATAGAGAAAGGTCATATGAAGATCAGGCTCAGCGACGGGCAAGCTAAATTGAGCTCCAGTACAACCGGCAACATTCCAGAACCAGGCCCGCACTCCATCGATAAGACCTCCGCAGGTCGTTAACCATTTGTTGGGATTCCCAACATATAATTGATCGTAGCCGAATTGTCGCGCAAATCGGCAAGGAAAATAAGGCTCGATCCTACATAGATTCCTTGACCGGAAAACATTGTAACCTGGTCGGATGTTTACGAGCCAATGGAAACTACCTATGTCGAGAGAGGTCTTATTGGTCCCAGGCATCTCCTCAACAACAAGTGTATCATTGTACGCACCGGAAAATCGAGGGAAACACTTATAAAACTCCCAGCACTTGGCATTCTTGAACTGCCTCACGCGTTCAGGCCATGGGCGAGAAGGATTTAACCACTTACACCCCTCCAAAAGCTGTAGTAAAGGGATCTCAGGGTCAGACACATCCGGTGCTGACATCATGTCCGTTCGGTGGAGGACTAGCCACGCCATTAAGTATGTATATGGCAATTCAACTCTCGACAAGGGAATCTTGGTCGAAGGTCCATCGTCCACTTTAGTGAAGGTGTTGGCCATAATGCGCAAACCACTGTGGAGATCAGCAATCATGGCAGAGAGTAAGGATAACCTGCCCCCGACAACCAATTGCACAGCAGGAAAAAGAACTTCAAGAGGAAGCGCCTCAGAAGATTGATGCGGCACTACACATTTCTTTAACCATATAGCCAGATAACCAGAGAGGAGAGTCTCGGGCCTCATTCTCTTTGTAGATTGCCACAAGAAAGTGCTGAACTTGGTACCCCTGAGAAAACCACCTTCAGATGATTCGGCTCTATAAGACTGAGCGTTGATCTTGGTAATTAGCTGATTAACGTCAGAAGGAGTCAAAACAGGAGATTCACAGACAGCCTCACCGGTTGGGCTTTCGAGATTCTGAAATAAATAATCGGTGAACCGCTTCAAACTGACTTGAGCTACCTTCTTACTCTTCACCTCTATCCTAGCTATCGCTGTCTGGTAATGACAAGTTAGCTCCCAAAGAATGTCGTAAGCAGCAGAGCCAGCCTTCTTCATCTTCATGAGTTGACGGTTATTTGGAAAATATTCCTGATAAGAAGTATTCCCTAATGGCAACCCAGATACTTTCATCATCTCATGGAGTGGAAGCCCTAACTCTCCATACTTGGTAAAAAATGTATTAGTCTCCGGATTATAGGACTCAAACAAAGCGAGGAAGTGATCTACACTTACTGGGAGACCATGCATGCTGGCTC
Source organism: Asparagus kiusianus (assembly GCA_022839385.1). NCBI lineage: Eukaryota > Viridiplantae > Streptophyta > Magnoliopsida > Asparagales > Asparagaceae > Asparagus > Asparagus kiusianus. Next base: position 49,041 of record BQKN01062323.1, read on the forward strand.
GGATTGGAGCATGTAAACCCAAGTTTCTCAATTCCTGGTCCCAACGAAGGAGCACATATTTGGTCATCCTAGCCCACCATTTATCAGGAAGGGAATGAACCCATCCATGGCATCTGAATTTTGGGATGGGGAACTCTCTACCGACCCGAGCAAGTCTATTCTTCACTGTGTTGGCCTTTATCATCAGTTCATTTTGGGGCCCACTGTCTAGTCCAAGTACCCCGGGGTGAAGGCCACGAATAGTATGCCTACCACTGGAGCCAGGGGCGCTGACATCTTTACCCACAAACCCGCAGTGAATGCGTTCATGGTCATCCGTTAAGTGCCACGACATCTTCCTCGAAACGGCCAAATTCCTTAATTGTAGAATTGAATACTGTCGTGGGAATGGGGGAAGGAATAGAAAATCACCTTCGTGCTGATTCAACCAAATTTTTAGACTACGACAAAGATTATCTGGGTCTTCAATTGAATCCCCGAACAAATAATCTGTCTTCTTTAAAGGCTCGGTGGAATCCCGGATCGGAGTTAAAGGCGAATCAGTCAGCAAGGCACGCAAGGTGCGACGATTGCCTTCATGAATCAATCCAGGGATACTATCATCACAACCCTCGCTAAATTGGCGGGCTTCTCTAACCAGGAAGTCGCCATTGAAGAGGGCATGAAGAGTACCGCTCTGTCCAGGGTCCTCTCTATCAGAGAAGGCTACAGAGGGAAAGGGGACTGCAAGAAGAAAATTCGAAGACAGTTGAATAACAAAGGGTTAACAAGACCAAAACCCCCGCGCTAAGTGACCGCGGCAGTGATTACTGCCGCACGTTACCGCGGCAGCATACACTGCCGCGCTCAGCCGCAGCAATACGAGCTGCCGCGGTAACTGAGCAACACCGCACAGTTTCAAAAAAGCAAGGGTTTGAACCAGATTTGCATTTTGGCCATGATGCATGTCTTGATTAAACAAGATATGTGTTTTGAAGCGTCAATCCTCTCAATGGAGGACGTCAGCTCTTCCCGGATGCCCCTCAAAGGGGGCAAACGAGGTTATACAAGCAGAAAACAGTGATTTTGAAAGGGGGAAATGTTGAAAACTCACCTCCAAACGACACGGCGACAGCCTCCGCCTCCTCAGACTCCTGGGCCGCTGGTTTACCCTTTGGAACCCTAGATCTCTTGGGTGACATGGTAAAACTGTCCTAAATGACAATAAAGTTAGGGTTTTGAGGCAAAATTTCAAACTAAAGAGTAAAACAAACCCAAAGGCAAGGGAGGGATTCGGTTCTACCTGAGAATAGAGGGGAAAAGATCCGAAAGATGAACACAGCAAAGGAAATCACAAAATCTGAGGAAAGAGTGTGAAACCCTAGATCTTGTTCAGAGAAAATTGCTAAAATCCGAAGAGGTGGAGAGGAGAAGAGCCAAAGACCACTTTATATGGGGTATTTGAAGAGTTTCGAACTCAGAGAAGCGGGGAAGAATGACCCGAAAAGGCCCAAAGTTGGTCTTATAAACCCATCAGGCCGAAGCGGTGCGCGACACTCGACACTGTCGCGCTCGAGCGCGGCAGTCTATGTTACCGCGCTTAAGCGCGACAGTATAAGCAGCCGCGGCAGTTAACGCACGCTGGTCCACTTTGACATGAAGAAACCCTGTGCATGCATGATAACTCTTCAACGTTTGAACACATACATCTAGTACTGTATTTGGAATACAGACCTGAACACTCCGATGAGTATATGAGTATAAACTGCATCTCCTTGAACCTCCCAACGGGTATATGAGGTTAAACTATTTCCTGAACACTCCAATAGAGTATATGAGTATAAACTGATTCTCCAATTTTCAACAACGGTTCCAATTCAAGACTTCGACAAAGGCCATGCGATAAACGCAGCGCCGGAGGAATCTTAGCTATTCTACAAAGCACTGAGTAGGCTAAAAGATGAAGAAGTCAAGGATTGAAGCCATTCACAGACCATTCTACGCAATTTCCTCAACAAAGAACTGGAGAAATTGCAGGGAAAGCTTATCATATCCAAAGTGTCCCAGACTCTTCTCTAAAGAAATGATGAGTCTGAGATACTTTGGAGGGGGTATCTGTAGGCGTCAAAAATGTTTAAAGATATCCAAATACCACTCAAAATGACATGGAAGAACAATTTACACGTCATCAGGCAATGCATAGTGGCGCGGCAGAACATGGTGTCGCGGCTAAGGCGCGACAGCCTATGGTGCCGCGGCTAAGGCGCGGCAGCTTGTAGTGCCGGGGCTTAGGCGCTGCAACTTAGGGTGCCGCGGCTGTTCTAGAGGAGTGCTGTGGCGGTTACAAGGCAGTTATACGATGGTTTCTGAAGTCCACGTGGCGACATATCAGAAATAGAACGTGTGCTGACGTGGACAAACAGTTAAAACCACGAAAAAAGTGGTTAAAGGTCGTGGGAGAGTGGTTTCAAGCACGATGGAACGTGCTGGTAACTGCCCCTTTGGCCGCGGCAGCTTATACTACCGCGCCAATAGCCGCGGCAGTGTAGACTGCAGCGGCCAAAGAGTAATCACTTGGGCAGTTATTTTGCCCCACGTTCGCTGTGGTGCACTTCTACCCCTATAAATACCCCCCTATACACGAAATAAAGGACAGAGAGCAGATTGGAGCAGAAAAGGCTTGAGCTTTTAGAGATTTTGAGGAAGAAAGAGAGAATTTTCACCCTTTGATAAGCATCATTTGGTGATTCCTAGAGATCTAGCTCAGACTTGATCTTTGGAAGAGTGAACATCTTACGTCGATAAGATATTCGCTTCAAATCCCTACTTCGATAAACGAAGGAAGGATCTCAAAACAACCTCACGATCTTCGAATCGGTGGTCCACGAGCCAAAGCACTCCCGGCACAGGTAAAGTCCCACAAAAGCAGCAGTTGATAGACAACTTCTGTGTTATTTTCTCGAGAGTTGTATTTTCTTTTATTTTCATTGTAATTTCTTGTAAACAAATTAAAGTTTCAATGGAATCAACAATGGAATCAACTTTCGCTGAAAACACTCATATCATCAATATTTCCATATTAGTCCGTCAAATCAAAGAAATTTCTCATTACCCATCAAATTCTATGGGTATTGCAAGTTGATCCCTCAATGGCCAAAATGCCCCCAACCAATGTTTTATATGGGTTATTTGCAATTTGACGCTCTAAAAAGTACATCTTTTAAGCTTTGATACCCTAAATTTTTTTTTGACATTTGGATACCTTAAAGTACACGCCTTCTTAATTCTAAGATACCCAAACTTTTTTGACGCCTTTAATACCCCAAACTTTACATATTATTAACTTTCATACCCTTAAAGACTCCATATTTTTTGTTTTAACTTTGCCTTCTCAAAATTTACACATTTTTTAACTTTGACACCCTAAAGTTTGGGGTATGGAAGTGTCAAAAATTAATGGTGTATCGAAGCTAAAAAGTTATAAACTTTATCATAACAAAAGTGGCCAAAAAAAAAACTTCAAGTATCAAAGTTAAAAAATATGTAAACTTTTGGGTATCAAATTGCAAAAAATTTGGGTATAAAAGTAAAAAAGGTGTAAACCTTAGAGTAACAAAGTGTAAATAACCATTTTTTAACAAGACGAGTTTTAAGAGAGATATCATAAGTTGTTAGTCTAAGGTGTAGATCCAAAGTCGAGACAAGAGCTGGAATCAAAACAACGAAGAAAACAGACTGGAAGATCCACGGTCGACCGCGAACGTGCACAAGAGTTGGGAGGAGCTGAAGCTGATGGCGGTCGACCGCGCCAACCCTGTAGGCTTTTTGGTCTCGGGTTTTGATCGTGGTCGACCGCTCAACTCTCTGGAACTTGCGCGGTCGACCGCGACGCAGTCAAACAGTTTCCTAAACTGTTTTGGATTCTGTTTTCCCCAGGACTCTATATATACCTTAAACGTTTTTAGGGTTGTAACAACACGAAAAAAGAGAGCTTTTTAACTGTAAAAAGAGAGAATCTCAGAGAGATTAAACTCTAGTTTGAGAGCTTGTAATTCTTCTTCAATTAATAAAGAGATTGTGTAGTGTGGCTCCCGAGGACGTAGGCACGTTGCCGAACCTCGTTAAATCTGTGTGTTTGTCTCCTTTACTATTTTTGCAAGGTTAGATCTTTATTTGTGGTATTATTGCTACTTTCCTACTTTCAATACAAGGTCCGAAAAGGGTAAGGGTTCAATTAATTGTTTCAAATCGCCAACAACTGGTATCAGAGCTTCGTTTAGCAATTTGTGTGAAAGCCATGGCAGAGGAAAACAAATCAAAGATCGAGAAGTTTGACGGTTTAAACTTTGCCTACTGGAAGTCGCAGATGGAGGACTATCTATACCAGAAGGACTTGTAACGCCCGTTGATGGGCAAGGAAAAGAGAAAGAAGAAGGAGGAGTCAGATGGTGATTGGGAGATACTGGATAGGAAGGCTCTAGGGAAAATCCGGTTATCGCTCGCCAAATCAGTAGCCTACAATATTCTGAAGGAGAAGACGACGGTGGGGCTTATGTAAGCACTCGCGAAGATGTACGAGCAACCGTCGACAGCAAACAAGGTGCATCTAGTCAAAACTCTTTTCAACCTCAAGATGACAGAAAGACGATCCTTCACCATGCATCTCAGCGAGTTCAACATGATTGTTGATCAGCTTATCTCCGTGGACATCACGTTTGATGACGAAGTGCGGGCCTTATTGTTACTATCGCAGTTGCCGGATAGTTGGGCAGGTTGTGTGACGGCAATCAGCAATTCGGCGGTGAAGGAGAAGTTGAAGCTGAGTGAGGTGGTTAGCATGATTCTATCCGAGGTTAGAAGAAAATCGTTCGAATCAGAAGGTTCAGGTTTAGCTCTAAGTTTTGAACAGAGAGGCAGAAGCCAGAAGAAAGGAAACCAAAACATGAATCGGTCAAAATCAGTAAAGAAGAGGTCGAACTCGAAGGTTAGGCCTATCAAAGGAAAGTGTTGGAACTGCGGCCAGGAGGACCATATGTCTTCAGTCTGCAAAAGTCCAAAGAAGAATACGGGTGAGCAGGAGAATCATATTGTGTAGGATGCCTTGATTCTTGCAATGGACAGCGATTCAGATTCTTGGGTTATTGATTCAGGAGCTTCTTTCCACGCCACTGCTAACATGAAGCTATTTCATAATTATGTAGCAGAGGACTTTGAAAAAGTATATCTAGGGAATAATGAGCCCTGTAATATTGTTGGAAAGGGTGAAATGCAGATTCAGATGAAGGGCTCTAAGTGGACTTTGAAGAACGAGAGACACGTGCCAAAGCTGAAGAGGAATCTTGTTTCGGTGGGACAGCTTGGAGCAAAAGGCTATGTTTCAACATTAACTGGGGATTCGTGGAGAATCTCCAACGGTGATAGTTGCTCGAGGCAACAAACTAAGAACTCTCTACCTTACCTTACATGTGAGTGACACCCTCGCAATTGCAGCTGGCAAAGAGAGTACAGATCTGTGGCACAATAGGCTAGGGCACATGAGTGAAAAGGGGATGAAGATTTTGCATTCACAAGGAAAGATAATCGGGATCGACACCGTGGAAGTCGGGGTTTGTGAAGACTGCATCTTTGGGAAGCAGAAGAGTGTTAGTTTTCAGAAGGGTGGAAGACTACCCAAGGCTCAGAAGCTAGAGTTTATTCATACAGATGTATGGGGTCCAGTCAGTGTGTCTTCTTTTGGTGGTTCGAGATATTATGTCACCTTCATCATCGATCACTCGAGAAAGGTGTGGATCTACTTCATGAAGCACAAGTCAGAGGTGTTTGGAATCTTCAAGAAGTGGAAGGCCATGGTGGAGAATGAGACATGTCTGAATGTGAAGTGTCTGAGATCAGACAATGCTGGGGAATACGAGCTGGAGGAGTTTAAGAGGTTCTGTGCTACGAATGACATTCGGTTAGAGAGGCCTACTCGAGGGACGCTGCAGCAGAACAGCATTACAGAGAGGATGAACAGGACCTTGACAGAGCGTGCCATGAGCATGCGGTTACATGCAGGTTTGCCTAAGACATTTTGGGCAAATGCAATGCATACAACAGCCTACCTTATTAATCACGGGCCATCAGTTCCATTAGATTTTGGGATTCCAGAGGAGGTTTGGAGTGGCAAGAAGATAAATCTCTCACACTTACGGGTATTTGGTTGTGTGGCTTATGTTCATATCAGTGACCATGTTAGGAACAAGCTAGAAGCTAAGTCACAAAAGTGTACATTCATTGGATACGACATTGATGAGTTCGGGTATCGCCTTTGGGATGAGAAGAACAGGAAGATCATCAGAAACAGGGACGTGATATTCAATGAAGATGTGATGTACAAGAACAAGGAAGATGCCAAGGATAGCCAAAGCAGTGGGAGCAGCATTTCAGATACATATGGATCTGAGTATATGGATATAGAGGAACTTCCAGACATGGGAGATGATGTTTGTTCTGACCACAAAACGGAGGAGGCTCCAAGTTCAGAAGAAACTACCCAGGGTGTGGAGCTTAGGAGGTCATCTAGGGTACCCAAACCAAATCCCAAATATCTTTCATCTCTTGACTACTTATTATTGACAGATAGCGGTGAGCCGGAAAGCTATGAAGAGGCAATGCAAGTGAGTGAATCACAGCAGTAAAGGGGTCTACCGGGTCAAGCAAGAGAGTGATGGAAGCAAAAGATTCAAGGCCAGATCAGTAGTAAAGGGGTTTCAACAGCAGGAAAGAGTGGACTACATGAAGATATTTTCCCATGTTGTGAAACTCACAACCATCAGAGTGGTGTTGAGTTTGGTGGCTGCAGAAGACCTTTTTCTTGTGTAGTTAGATGTGAAGACTGCCTTTCTTCATGGTGACTTGAATGAAGAAATCTACATGAAGCAGCCTATTGGCTTCATTGAAGAAGGAAAGGAAGAGATGGTGTGCAAGCTCAAGAAGAGATTATATGGTTTGAAACAGGCTCCGAGACAGTGGTATAAGAAGTTTGATAACTTCATGCAGAACAATGGCTACAAAAGATGCAATTCAGATCATTGCTGTTATTTCAAAAGGTTCGAGTCCAGCTTTATTATTTTGTTATTGTATGTTGATGACATATTGGTAGCAGGACCCTGTTTGAAGAAGATAAACAGTTTAAAAAAGTAGCTAGCAAAGGAATTTATAATGAATGATCTGGGTGCAGCGAAGCAGATTCTAGGGATGCGAATTAGTAGGGATGAAGCTGAAGGGATGTTGAGATTGAGCTAAGCTGAATACATTGAGAAGGTACTTCAGAGGTTTAACATGCAGAATGCTAAAGTTGTTAGCACACCCCTTGGAGGTCAGTTCAAGCTATCTGTGGAGCAATCGCCTAAAACAGATGTAGATAGAGAGCATATGAGCAGAGTGTCATATTCTTCGGCCATTGGGAGTCTCATGTACGCGATGGTTTGCACGAGGCCAGACATTGCTCATGCAGTGAGAGTTGTGAGCAGATTTGCAAGCAATCCAGGGAAGCAGCATTGGGAGGCCGTGAAGTGGATAATGCAGTACTTGAGAGGGACAATGAACAAGCCATTATGTTTCAGGAGGAAGGAGTTGGTACTGCAGGGATACGTGGATGCGGACTTCGCCGGTGATCATGATACGAGGCGAAGCACCACGGGGTATGTTTATACCTTAGCATCGACATCAGTGAGCTGGGTCTCACGTCTGCAGAAGATTGTGACTTTGTCTATAACCGAGGCTGAGTATGTCGCGGTGACTGAAGCAAGCAAGGAGATGATCTGGTTGAACGGGTGCTTGGAAGAGTTGGATCTGAAGCAAGGGAGAGGAGTTCTTTATTGTGATAGCCAGAGCACTATACATCTTGCCAAGAATCCAGTATATCATGCCAGAACGAAGCATATCGACGTCAAATACCATTTTATACGCTCGCTAGTTGAAGACTGAAAGTTGCATTTAATGAAGATTTTGGGGAGTCAAAATCCGGCGGACATGTTGATGAAGGCAGTCACCATTGAGAAACTGGAGTTGTATGCAACTTTAGTTGGTCTTCACGAGTAGAAGATGAAGGCGGAGCCACACTACGAGGATCGGCACGATCGCCGGGATATTGTTGATTGAAGAAAGAATTTTTTCCGGGGGAGAAGATACAAGCGAAGGAGGGAGAGTTCGGGTGAACTCATTGCAGGCACTTTGGTCTCCAAGTGGGAGATTGTTAGTCTAAGGTGTAGACCCAAAGTCGAGACAAGAGCTGGAATCAAAACGACGAAGAAAACATGCTGGAAGATCCACGGTCGACCGCGAACGTGCACAAGAGTTGGGAGGAGCTGAAGCTGATGGCGGTCGACCGCGCCAACCCTGTAGGATTTTTGGTCTCGGGTTTTGATTGCGGTCGACCGTCACGATCGACCGCTCAACTCTCTGGAACTTGCGCGGTCGACCGCGACGCAGTCAAACAGTTTCCTAAACTGTTTTGGATTCTGTTTTCCCCAGGACTCTATATATACCTTAAACGTTTTTAGGGTTGTAACAACACGAAAAAAGAGAGCTTTTTGACTGCAGAAAGAGAGAGAATCTCAGAGAGATTAAACCCTACTTTGAGAGCTTGTAATTCTTCTTCAATTAATAAAGAGATTGTGTGGTGTGGCTCCCGAGGACGTAGGCACGTTGCCGAACCTCGTTAAATATGTGTGTTCGTCTCCTACTATTTTTACAAGGTTAGATCTTTATTTGTGGTATTATTCCTACTTTTCTACTTTCAACATAAGGTCCGGAAGGGTAAGGGTTCGATTGATTATTTCGAATCCCCAACATAAGTAAACGATATTTGGGTCATTGGTGGACCAAATTGCGACAACCCTAGGATTTGAGGACTAACGAGCCATTATTGACGGACTAGTAGTGCAGAACTATCAAAGGTTGAGGGACTAATAGTAAATATCCCATATATAACTTTTTTAATAAAAAAAGAAAAAAAATTCTGCCATTATTACCGACCACAAATCCTCGTCCCCTTCTCATTTCATCTGCACTCTCCACTTCACAACCTGTAAACTAACTCCACCCAGAAAACCCAAATCTCGACCGTTATTTTTTTTCCTAATCAGGTAAATTTTCGATCCCTCTCTTCCATCGACCCCCCATCACTCGATCCCCTACCAATTAAGCTCCCCTCCGTTCAAAAATTTCTCCTTTTTTGGCGCAGGAGCTGGATTCCATCGGCGATGTCGCCGCTTCCGCCTAGGGTTCCGATCAACATCAAGAGGAGAGCCGTCTCCGCCGTCCGCGACTTCCCTAAGGGCTGCGGTGTTAAGGTAACCTCAAACCCTAGCCCTAGCGAGGCGGATGCTGATGCCGCCTCTGAAGCGAGTAGCTCGCTTAAGGTCCCGAAAGAGGGTTTGAATGGTTCTGCTAAGGCTCTGATCGATTCGGAGAAGTTACGAGATGAAAAGGGGGAGATTGAAGGGAAAAGCTTGGAGCTTGCTAACCCTAACCCTGAGGAGAAGGAGGAGGAGATTGAAGGGAAAGATTTGGAGCCGCCTAACCCGAAGGAGGCAGTGGGGGAGATTGAAGGGAATGATTTGGGGCTCCCTAACCCTAAACTGAACGGGGATGTTGAAGGGAATGAGTTGGCGCTCCCAAACCCTAGTCCTAGCCCAGAGGAGAAGAAAGGGATGATTGAAGGGAAGGATGCGGAGATGCCGAATGACGAGGTGGTGAAGGTTATTGGGCATGTGGAGGACGAGGAGGGGATGAGGCATTTGAAGAAACGTGCGGATGAGGAGGATGTTAAGGAGGAGAAGTTGAATGCGAAGAGATTTGTTGGTTTGAAGAGGAGGAAGGTCTCGGCGGTTCGAGACTTTCCTCTTGGATGTGGGAGAGCTTCTTCTAAGAATTCGAATGCGGGACCCATTGCTTCCTCTGAGAGCGAGAGCAAGAGCAGGGCTGTCAATGATGATGAGGAGAGAATGAATGTCGTAGAGGCCAAGAACTCGGTTGAGGATGCGGTGAGAGAGAAAGATGAAACACAAATTGGAGAAACAAATGTTGATGCCGTTATTAAGAGACTTGAAGAAGACGGGGTTTTGCCTGGTGAAAAGCACATGGCCAAGGTTAAAAATAGTGAGGGCAAGCAAGTTAATGCTAAGGAGAAGAAAGCCTTGCTGAAGAAAAAGGATGTTATGGAAGGTTCGGGCAGTGTTTCTTCTTTAGAAGCGATCGAGATGAAGAGAACTGGGAGGATCAACGAGGAAATGGAGGAATCGGACGAGGATAAGGATGAGTTTAGGATAGTGAGGCGGCAAGTTCACAGGGACAGTGATGATTTTCAAAAGAGTAGCTCGAGCGAGAGTACATTGGAAGGTCAAAGAGCGAAGAAATTGTTGATTCAATCTTCTAAGAAGAAGTTGGAAGCTAGTGATGTGAGACCAGCTAGAAATAGTCTTCAGGGTAAAGGATTGCGAGAAGAAAAAGTAGGCAGGAGTTTGGTAGAGAAACCAGTAGATAAGGGATCCATCAAGAGAGTGAAAGAACGTGACGAGTATTTGGAAGTTTTGGGGGATAAGGAAATTGTGCACGCTTTGATGGCTGCTGATAACTGTCCATGGAGGAAGGGGAAAAAGTCAGTTGCTACCATTTCCCGTTCTATCACTCCAAGAGTCAAAGCAAAGAAAGCAAAACGATTGTTAGGTAGCAATTCTGCTTCTGCCTCCGGCAAAAAATCTGTATATGCACATGAAAATAGAGTGGATATGGAGGATGAACAAGAATCCCAGCTTCAGCATGATGAAAATGAAATGGCCCTCGCCCTTTATGACGGACCCCAAGAGTTATCTATCACTATGACTCCATCTGTCCCTCCTCAACTAACTCACAAAGACGGAAGCAATGAAGAGGGCACCAGTCGCATGATGGTTAAGAAAACTCTTCGAACGTTTCAATTGATGTTTAGGAAGCTCTTAAAAATGGAAGAAGCAAACTCAAAGGAAAATGAAAAGAGTCAGAGGATTGATTTAATGGCTGCTGGTATGTTAAAAAAGAATAACGAATGGGTAAACCATGATGGTGAGGCAATAATAGGACATGTACCCGGAGTTGAGGTTGGTGATGAATTTCACTACAGGGTGGAGCTCTCTATCATCGGAATTCATCGTCCTTTTCAAGGCGGAATTGATTACACGAAGAAAAATGGTGTGCATCTTGCAACAAGTATTGTGTCATCTGGGGGTTACCCTGATGATGTAGCTAGTTCAGATGTTTTGATATATTCCGGTTCAGGAGGAAATGCAGCTGGTGGAGACAAACCAGCAGGAGATCAGAAACTTGAACGGGGAAACCTGGCTTTAAAGAACAGTATAGCTGCACAAACACCTGTACGGGTTGTTTATGGTTCTAAAGAGCTTGTTAAAAGTGATTCCCGTGGTTCAAAACCCAAGGTGGTGGCCACCTTTATCTATGACGGGCTGTACATAGTTGAGAAATTCTGGCCAGAGTTGAACAATAAGGGTTTTAGTGTTTTCAAGTTTCAGTTGAGGAGAATGGCAGGGCAACCTGAAATTGCTTTAAAAGAAATCAAGAAGTCGAAGAAGTCAAAAGAACGGGAAGGCCTTTGTGTGAAAGATATATCCAATGGAAAAGAAAGGAGACCCATTTGTGCAGTGAATACAGTCGATAGTGAACAGCCAATGCCTTTTAAATATATTTCTAAGGTCATGTACCCTTCATGGTATGTCAAGAAACCTCCAATGGGCTGCGATTGCAAAAACGGGTGCTCGGATACTGAGAAATGTGCTTGTGCGATGAAGAATGGTGGAGAAATTCCGTTTAACCACAATGGCGCTATTGTTAACGCGAAGCCCCTTGTTTATGAGTGTGGTCCTTCTTGCAAGTGCCCTCCTTCATGCCACAATAGGGTCAGTCAACATGGTATTAAACTACCACTGGAGATTTTCAAGACTAGCAAAAGGGGTTGGGGAGTGAGATCCTTGTACTCGATTCCTTCTGGCACTTTCGTGTGCGAGTATATAGGAGAAATGCTTGAGGATGCAGATGCTGAGAAGAGGACGACCAATGATGAATATCTCTTTGATATAGGGCATAACTATGAAGACCGTGCTCTGTGGGAGGGTCTGCCAAGTTATATACCGGGTCTAGAGTTAGATGCTACCTCTGAGATTGCCTCTGAGATGAAGGATGATGGTTTCACAATCGATGCAGCTGAGTTTGGAAATATTGGCAGATTTATTAACCATAGCTGTTCGCCCAACCTTTACGCACAAAATTTGCTTTATGATCATGATGATAAGAGAATGCCTCACGTAGCTTTCTTTGCTATTGATAATATCCCTCCACTTCAGGAGCTGACGTATCATTACAATTACACTATTGATCAAGTCCGAGATTCAGAAGGCAACATTAAAGAGAAAGAATGTCTATGCGGTTCTTCTGAGTGCATTGGCAGACTTTATTGACTGAGGCGGTTTTGAGATGTACATTTCTCGACTTCCTCTGTTGGCCTTCATGAAGGTAAAAAGTATGCCCTTTTTTTAGAAGTGTTTTTCCAGGTCTTTCTTGTTGTGAATTGATATACTTAGAATTTGATGCCATCTTTCTGCTTGATATATGAATACACTATATCCACGAGCATAGTTACATAGCAGGTCGTGGTACGAATTCGGGCATGCAATTCACCACTTAGAAAATTTGGATTTGAGGGGTTAGCTTGCTTCAGTATGCAAGTTTGATACATGATACATCGTAAATATGTTTTTGGGGCACTTACCATTAGTGTATAATAGAAAGCTAGAAACTAAAAAGCTAATTATGCATCACGATATTTTTTTTCATACAAAATACTCAAATGATTCTCTTTATGGAGTTTGTTCTCTTTCTTTAGACTGTCCTCTCATTTCCAATGAGGTTCTTTTTTCTTTTTCTTTTGGGAGTTTTTTCCCCATATAGTTCGTTCTGGGATGATGATTTCATTTCGTGTTTTATTAACATAGGAATTTAGTTACGGTAAAGTCATTGACTGAATATCCTATAATGCGCCTCCCTTCAATCTATTGCGCACATCTCATTGCACCTTGCGCCTTTGCACTTAAACGGACTTTGTCTCCCGCATACTTGTGAGTTTTACGCTAATTTTGGGGAACCAATTTGTGTATTGAAGAGAATTGGTTAGCAAATGTATTGGGAATCGATTCACATGAACTATACAACGCGGTTTTTTTTTTTGTGTGGTGGTGGTCGTGGTGGTGGTGGGGGGGGGGGGGGGGTCTAGGCGGATTACACAACTTGCATCTCACATATACACATTTGACACAATTTTATACAGTTATATTTGTAGCATACTTGGTTTTTAGTTCCGTTCAGGCCCTCAATTTGATTGAACTTGGTAGCAGAAGCTCTTCGCTGTTTTTTCCTTGGTCTCTATAGTGGTATTGTTAAATAGCAAAATGATATTCAGGAGTAGGATTAGCATAAATTTAAGTATCGATTAAATTAATGAACCAATATCTGCTGAGCCTTCCCCCAGTGCTAGTTGTTTCGCATCGTTACTGATCACTTCAAACAGCAACAACGAGATTGGATGGTAGATAAATCCAGCCAGTCAGCTAGATTGGAGGTAAAACTCAGTTTTGCAACTGTGCTGGGATCCTATTACTAAAAAAATCCATACCAACCTGGTTGAGGTTCCAACTCTGGCTAAGACCTACTTTCATGCCTCTAGATTTCCGGTATCGTTGGCATCTGCTCCTGTGCATGTCACATTGTTTCATGACATTGCACCAAAGGATGTAAACAAATACAGACAAGCCAGATTGAATTTGATTCATTAGTCGTATTTTAGCGAATATGGAACCGAGGCCTTAAGTTTGAATGAAGGCTCATTTCTAGTTGGAGCTCCTGCTTCAGTGCTTAATAGACTGCTAATAGTTTCTGGATCACTGGTAATCTGCAAGCCTATTCCGATTTCGTTGCATGCTTTTTTGTATTCTTTTAAAAAGAAAAATCTTAACCTTATTGCCAAGGTGAGAAAGGATACATTTTGGTATTTTATTTGCTGCATAAGGATAACTAGATATTGGAATCCTGAATTGTCCTAGGTAATTTAATCATTTTCAGTTTAGCAGTACTACTTGAGTCATTTGCTCATGCTATCTTAGGCTAGACTTCGTGTCCAAAAAAATATTATTTTAACCCAAAAGTGTTTTTCCAAAAGTTATCGTTTTTCCAAAATATTACCCATTGAAAAATAATATTTTTCCTAAAAATTATTTGTAAAAAAGTTTGCTCTCAAAAAATATTTATGTTAACAAAATTTTATATTTTTACCAAAAATATTATGTTAACTAAAATATAATTTTATGTATAAATATATTTTTGTTGTACAATATTATTTTTATGAAAAGTAATGTTTTTTGAAATTATTTTTTGAACAACATTATTTTTATTGCCTAAATTTAAATTCTTAAGTTAATTGAAATGTAATATTCCTCCAAAACGATTAAAATTACAAGAATTTTAAAATTCCATTTTTTAAGAAAGTAAAAAAGAAAATTTCTTTAAAATTTAAAATTTTAAAAAAAATATTAAAATTGACTAATATTTTTCCAATTTATTAAAGGTAGGAGGCAACTTACATACGAGGAGTTACAAATACAACCAAACTGCTGCTATGCAAGTTGTGAATTTTAAAAATTGAACTAAACAGTTGCCCCCTAAATACACACCCTTAAATTGGTTGTGTTATGCAATTTTGTTTAACTGAAATAATGTTAAGAGACACGTATTTAATTATTATGACCATCGTTTTTTTCCAAGTCCTCTTTGCTATTATTTGTATTGAAGTTGCTCCATTGGAGGTTGTAGCTTTTGAAGTCTAGTATTTTGCTATTAGTTTGATCAAAGTTCTTTAATTGTATACATTATTGTGTGTGTTGTTTCCTTAGACATTGATTTTTATGCAACAATTTAGGAGAAAATGCAAGACCAAAATATGTGGTCAAAGGAAATGTGTACGGGAAAATGTAGTTGAAGATAAAGAAATAGAGTTGGTTAGTATAATTGTGGATTTCATGATGATGTTAGTAGGAGCATAGTATGATTGAAGGTATAGTGTGATGGAAGGTGTTGTGTGAAGGAGGCATGGAGGAAACTATAAGTCAACAATTTAACGGGTGGTGCTTCGAGCGTTTATCAAGATTGGAAAGTATTATGTCAAGCTAGACGATTCCACTACTATTTATGCGGGAGATAACAAATGGAAATGGTTTGAGGTAATATAATAACTTATGCTTTGAATACATAGGTATTCATCATCTAAATACTTAATGTCTTTGTTTCCATCGGTTGATTGTTTGGGTGTGCTTGGAGCTCTGGATTGACACACATTAAATGATTGTGCCTCTTGACGACTGGTCTAGATATCGAGACAGAAGGGCGATATCATCGCCAGTGTGATAATGTCCTATCCGTGTGATCTAAATCTTGAGCTTGCCTATGTTTTACCTGGTTTAGAGGGATCCCTATCAGATCATTCCATTCTTCGTTATGCTCTGCAGAGGCCTAACAGTGGGTCATACTTAGGACACCAACTTTCTTTGATACAAAGACTCATGGGAGAAATATTCATGCTTTTTCTATTCGTCATAATTTCATAAGAGATGAAAATATGGAAGAGGATGATCTATTAGATGCGGTGGAGCAGTAGCTCGAAAATGCAGAGATACGCGATAGTAATAAAGATCATTGATTACATTACAAGTACTCAAGAAACAGATGAATGGAATATGTTTACAGACAATATTGTTATGGTGATGTTCGGTGAATACCAAGGTCGAGCTCGTGCTACTAGAGACTTCATGTAGATTTTACTGTAAACAATATGTAGAATTCGTGACTTGATTTTAAGTGTTGGGTTCGTAATGTTTTCCAGTAGACTTCAGGTAGATTTTGACTAAGTTGTTCCAAATCAAATTATTATTCAACTAAGTATGATTAGTCTGTTTTAGTGCTTATGAAGCTTATTAAAAAATTAAGATGTAGTGCTTCCCAACGTATGTGGATTTCTTTTTCCTAATATTTGGTATATAACTTATAGTATACCTACCTATTTTCAGGAATTATTGTGTTTATTGGAATTTCTTGATGGGAGACTATTTTTAAATTTAGAATTCATGTTTGCTAGGCTATGTTGGATTTTATTTCTAGTAAGTTGAATTTATGTTGATATTTAGTTTGTTCAATGAGACTGTGCAATGTTTAATACTATTGTTTCACACATATGCAGTGTGCGTAATATACATGTTTATTGATGAATTAGTGTTTTAACTATTAGCGACTCTGTCAAGGGGTTATTATCAATGTTCTATTTATTTCCTTTACCTTTGATGTTCAAAATTCATACTTATTCTATTTCTATTTGTTTTAGTAATCAAATTTATTTGCTGAATGGAGGACACTTTATATAATATTGTCAATTAGTTTGGACTTTTGAAAACCCACGTCACTTCTGTATTACTGTAAGATTTCTCGTTCCTGTCACAGAGCCTTAAGGTCTGTTTGGCAAACCCTAAAAATTGGGCTAGGACTAATCTGAACCTAGTTTGGGATTTTTTGTTTTCTTATTGGCAAAAATCGGGCCAGTATAGGCCAAGAAAAGGGGCCTAAAACTAGTTCTTTTTTTTATCCACCCTCCCTTGGATAGAAAAAGAATCAGTTTACCCCAAAACTGGGTCAAGATCAATCCTAGCTCAGTTTTGAGGAATTTGCCATACAGGCCCTTAAGTTGAACTGAGGACTGCAATGCTGTCAGTTGTTAACTCAAGAACACCACAGGTGATGTACTCCTCCTGTGATTTGCAGCTTGTATAATATCTTGTGATCATGTTGAGAGTTTTGCTTTCTTTGTTTCTACAATGTGAAATTTTCATGTAGTTTCCATCAGCTGAAGATTTTTCTTTTTTTTTTTCAATCAGCTATTGATTATTTGTTGAACAACTTTGAATTTGGCAAATCCATCCCTTTTCATGTATTTGTGCATTTGTCTCAGTATGCTTTTGTGTTTCATATGATTTTAAGGAAAATTTAGATGCCCAGGCATATTCAAACAAAGTTAATTGAGATCTGAGATAATATTTGTGTATTAGTGGGTGTTGATAGAGCAGCTGGTGAGGGTCCAAAGCGAATTGAAGATTCGGTTGCAGCCATGGATGCGGTAGGTGCGCATGAAGTGGAGAGCTATAGCAAGGAGCCTTCTAAATCTTCATTTTCCGAATCTAATCAGAAACTAAAAGGACACTGTTTAGTAGATTTTGTAAGAAGTAAGAAAAATTTGGAGGGTGAGAGAGACATGCCAAGGTGTCTAAAGCGTCAGGTATTCTACTGTATTAAGTTTGAAGAGTTGTTAAGAGGCTCATGAATGAAATCATGGATGAGTTTCAAATGCTGAATGGTCTTCTTGACGATGACGAAGAGGTTCATGAACGATGCTATAGATGAGTTTCGAATTCTAAAGAATCCTCGTGATGATGGCAAGTTAGAATGGATTTCTGCTATATCTTAAAAACCCGACTTTGTAGGGAGATGATGAAATTTGTAGGGAGAGTTCAACTATGTTTTTTGTGTTTTGATGGTGATTTTAGATGGTAAGAGGCTTCAAAAATATTGGGTTTATACTTCGCTTGGGTGATTTTCTACTATACATTCTAGTTAGAGAATAATTGGTAGCATTGGTATCAAGAATGGAAGTGATCATCGATAGTGAGATAGTCACCTCTCACCACACACTTAAAACACTCTTAAAGGTGCTCACTTGAAAATAATCATCACTTGATTACTCATTAGATAAGTAGATTGGAGGTAACTATCTTTCTATAGACCAAATTTGGTCATTGATATCAAGGAGACCTATATTCGTCCTCTTGTTATTACCTTTTATAATGTGTATTTGGATAATGAGCATGTATATGCGAGTTAATTGGGGGTGTGTGAGACGGCATATACCAAGAGCAAAGTTGGTTATTGGTAGTGAGATGGTTACATCTCAGCCCCTCATCTACAGAGATTACCTTTAATGTAAAGTGATCTCTTGTATCTTTTAATTTTACGAACTTTAGAGAAGGGTTTGAGATGTGGTCACTTCATACCAACGGCTAACTGTGTCTTTGATACCAAGGATATCCATATACATCTGTGTATGTGAAGTTAGAATAAATTTAAGTGGATGGGAGCCTTTGTTTGCTAACTTTTTCATTCTTTGATTTTATTTTGAGATTCGTATTACATATTAAGGTTTTTGGGATGTGTACCTTGGTATGTATAATATGCTAGCCGAATGTCAAAGCAAAACCAATGGATGAAAAGATTGGTGGACAAGATTCTCTGGCCATTTAAGTTTATTCTAATTTTACAAAGCATGTGTGTCTACTTTGTATGAGCATGCACGTGCCCGCGCGCACACGTGTGTGTGTGGAGGTTAATGGGTATGATATGTATTATGAAGGAATTTTTTCATATGCAATGATGTGGCT